>CM054815.1:17368862-17613231 GCA_028984105.1 Lavandula angustifolia | reverse complement strand
CAAATCTCAGTTTCAACTCATTCCACAATTGGTGAGAAGTTTCCATTAAAAGAAAGGACTCAGCGTATTCTGGTGCTATACAGTTCATCATCCAGGAGGTAACCATAAAATCCACTTGAATCCATGAATTATAATTCGCATGAGTTTCCAAAGGTTTAGCTATGGTACCTTCAATAAAACCTAGCTTGTTTCTGCCAGCAAGTGCGCGCTTCATCGCTCTGCTCCACGCGTAATAGTTGTTTTCGTTGAATAGAGCATTTACTATCTTGAGTCCAGAGATGATCGTGTGGACTCAAGTGATAGACGTCATTAATCCTTGCATGTTGCTCATTTCTGTCCATCTCCACGCCTTGTATCGTCGATTCAAAGAAATTTCTCCGGATTCGGATGCATTCCTATTACGCTCGGCGATGATTTGTTCTTCTCCTTCCTCTATTCCTTGATTCTCCTTGTGTCTTCGCTTTCCCCTAGCTCTTCATCAAGCAAAACATTCCAATCCGTATGATGAATTCGTACCATAATTGCTACGATACCATGTTGTGATCTTTAATTTTTGTTGATGAACACGATGAGCGAAATATTATTGAGATTCAGATCTGGGAAGTTTCTAGAAATGTATTTCGCATTGTAAAAGTAAAATTACAGAATGAATGCATAAGCATCCTTATTTATACTAAAACGAGTATCAACCGCTTAACTAACTCATAAACGTATTCTACTGAAACACGCTTCTATTAATGAAGCGCTCTCGCATGAACCACTCGATCTTCCACTGGACACCGATCTAACGGCTCTCTGTTTATTTATTATAACGAACTAACCGACTTCTTCTTCTCCATACTCTCTTGTCTCCAGTCCATACTCCCTTGTCTCCATTGTTTCTCCTCTGTAGCAACCATAAACGACACGCAAGCTTTCCAGAATTCAACAGGGCATCAGGTAATAGAATTTATATTGTTTGATTCTTCTACAACTTCGAAATTCACCAATCTTTCGTTAGAATTGATCAGTTTGAATGCCCTAACTTCAGATTCAGTATCGTCTCTATTAAGTTTGACCCTCATTGAGTTTGTCAAGTTGTAATTTTGTTAGCCATCTATTCAAGCCTTTATTTGTTGTCATTTTAATTCGGTTAATTTTTTTTTGAAAAAGGTCACATTTGGGTTTTGTTTTTAACATTGTTTGTTTGACTTTTATGAGATAAACTATAATTTCCCAAACTTAAAAAATAAATCAATAATCAAATAATTACTTATAGCTAGCAAACTTACTTCCTTATTACCATGTAAGTATGTTTGGATCTTACTACCTTCCCACTAGTAGTAAATGGGAATATTGTCAAGATACTAGTAGAGTGGAGTAAATTTATAGTTATGAAGTCATGAATTTTGTCAAGAAATAAAGTTTGGAATCAAAATTACAACAGTAAAAGATTGAGAATCAAACTTGTTGAATTACTGATACTATACAAAGATAATAATTAACTTTGAGTAGTGGCCATATTTTTGTCTCAACAAAATTCGGAATTGCAACTTGTACGCACGGGGTCCAAGGGGGCCCGGCGGCGGTTGCCCCCGATTCATGTCGAAACTCGATTTTTTATGTGTGATTTTTTGAATTTTTTGTATTTCGCCCCCTCAAAATCTATACTTCATCATCTTTTCAATCGAATTTTCAAATTTCGCCTCCCTTCCTCGTAATCCTAGATCCGTCCCTGCATGTACGTTCAATTTGGGTTGATCCATCCCATGGAAGATGATTATATTCTGAAGTTCAGTCTAAAGATAACTAGCTTTTTTATTTTTTACCAAAGGTAAAGAAAAGCATATATTTAGTGCCACTAATATTTGTTCTTATTCCTCAATTCTTTAGTTCTCCATATCTACGCCACTTAGAATGGAAAGTCTGTTAGGATGAACCTTTTCTGGAAGATTATCTAATGACTACTGTAACCGATAGAAAAATCACAATAATATAATATTATTATTAGTTTACATCTACATATAGATAATGATATATTACTATTATTAATTTAATGTTTTGTTGCTTTTAAATTTTAAAAAAAAACGTGTGATCATATTATTGGAGTAATGAGGATCTAATGCGTCTGTTTATGTCCGTGCATGGCGTATTCTTGACCAAATTTCTGTTTGTTCCCTACTGGGATCACTTAAGAAAAAAACATTAAATTGAAAAATTGAAAAATTAATAGTATAATAAATTAAAATCACGGAGAATATTATGGATTATGTTAGAAAGAGAGCAAAGTGCGGAGAAGTCAAATGATTCTAGAGAATATTGAATTGATGTTGACTCCAATTATTTTTTTTTTCCTTGCCAAGCATTTAAGAAATATTCGGCACTTGCATATACATATATTAATTTACACAAAAGCTTGTGTGTATCGACTTTCGTATCTCCTTATATGTATCACACCACAATGGTATTGACATGTGTTTAAATAAGGCATACTTGATTTAATGAGAAATGTCACATGTCAATACAAATGTGTACACATAAGGGTATACGAAAGTGGTACATACAAGCCGCTCCGATTAATTTATTTGATTTTTGATAATTTATTCCTTTGTACGGCAACAAATCAACAACGTTATAACATAGGCTTAGTAATTCAGCCACAGTATAAGAACCCTAGATGGTGAGAGAAGAGAACAATATATCCACGCAATTAACCTACAGAGATGGCTGAGAGAGAATTGGAAGCCAGAATTCCGAGTGATGAAAATGAGATTAAAATTAGCCTAAAGAAAGGTATATGGTCTTCTGAAGAAGACTCTTTACTCATCAACTACATCGCCATTCACGGCGAAGGCCGGTGGAATTATGTCGCTCGAGACTCGGGTACGTATACGGCTTCACAAATTAATGAGAGTCGAACTTGTGATTTTTTTATACCATGCATGCACAAAAAATATAACATGCATGTCATATTGTCATGATGATATTTATTTTGCAAAAAAAAGGGTTGAAGCGAACGGGAAAGAGCTGCCGATTGAGATGGAAGAACTACTTGTGCCCAAATGTTCGACGAGGAAATTTCACGGCGGAGGAGCAGCATCGCATGGCTGACCTCCACCGCTTCTTTGGAAATCGGTAATATGCGTACGGCTCGCTTTACGTTTCGAATATGAATAGAGTCCGTCGTATCCAGGGCCGGCCCTCAAGAAGGAGTAACAGGGGCGGCCGCCCAGGGCCCCAAATTTTTGGGGGCTCATTTTTTTTTTCATTTTAAATTTTCTTTGTAGCAATAAATAAGTTTTCTACTTAAAAATTGACATATTTATTCATTCTTTTTAATTAAAGAAAGGCTCAATAAATTTCCTTAGTTAATATAATAAATTTGGCCCAAAATTTTATTACAAAAAATATTATACCTAGTCTAATACAGTAATATAGAATTCAAAATAATTAAAATAATTGAATAAGTAATAAAAAGAGAAATTCTACCCCCAATTCTTCATCTCTATTCCTCTTTTCTTCCCAATTTCTTTGTATACCAAATTGTTTTCAACACGATTAAGTCACAAAAAATGGAGGTCGTTTGTTTTTAAGATATATTACGAAAGAGAAGACGATGAAAATATAATTTATAGATATTACTTTATTGAGAGGGGCCCATTTTTTAACGCTTGCCCCGGGCCTATTTTTTCTTAGGGCCGGCCACGGTTGTATCTCTATAGTATTAGTATATATATTGATGCGGAGCGGTTTGTATGTCACAGCTTTCGTATACCGCTTGTGTCACAACACAAGGGTATTGCCATGTGACATTTCTCATTAAATCAAGTAGGCCATATTTAACACATATCAATACCGCTTGTGGTGTGAGTACACAAGGGTATACGAAAGTGAGACACACAGAGCTTTTGTGATATTGATGGTCTCACACAAATATACATTTTTAAGTTTTAACGTGATTTTGAGAATTTTAAGGTGGTCGAAAATAGCGGAGTACTTGCCCGGTCGAACTGACAACGAGATCAAGAACTACTGGAGAACTCGAGTTGATCAGAAGCATGCAAGACATCTGAAATACGACAAATTGTCGGAACAAATCCATGCTTCCCCATGTGGTAATAATAATTATAATCTTGGAAATTATCATTTGATGATTAATTACGAGGCTTGGGGATCTGAGGCAATTCAAATGGATTATTATTGGGCCAGTAGTCTATCAACTGATTCCTTAGAGCCCCATCAAGTAGCAGCTACACATAATCTAACGATGAATAACGACTGCGAGTTTTACAGTATTGAATCGTCTCAGCCGAACTTCGGAGAGCATTATGATGATCCTCATTGCACTTATAGTGATAGTCCAGACTGGTTCAGTTATGGGGAATTATCAAATATGCTGCTAAATGATGATTGGTATAGTTTTGGGCATGGCCATGAAATTGTATGAAATTATTAGGTACTTAGCTTTGATGCATGTAACAAATGTACACTTATTATGTTCATATATAATTATAATTAAAATAAAAGTTTTATTGCATATGTAAGATGATGTAACATATTAGGTTTATTCTGACATGTGATGTCATTTCAATCAGAAAAGGTTTCTCTATCTCAAATTGTGGACCCGAATTTTTTCGAGTTTGAATATAGGCATGGACGGAGCCATGCCATCCCTTGTTTTTTCGGTTACGAATTATCGAATATTATTCTTATAATTTTTATAATATTCGATCTATCTATCTATATATATTCTTAAATAAACAATTAAATTCCACAAATTGAAGTAATCTTACATTAGATCATAAATCGAACCAACTGAGTTTCTTAGGCAATCTAATTCGATTTGTGAGTTTATGCAATTTTTGTTTGGAGATTCCTTGTTTTGGTATAAATGCCCATAAATTTTGTACGTAAACTCCGAATATTTTTTCAAGCTATAAACATTCCAATTAGTTAACAAATTTAATTGTTACTTGTTCTTTTTCTTTTTTATTTTCGGAAAAGCTTTAATGAAGCAAAGACAATTTTAATTTTTTTTACTAATACTTAGCTTTTAAGAATTCATTAGATTATCATTTTCTTGTATGTGGGTTTTTTCGAATAATTTTCTACCACAGAAGTCGTGATGTATCTAAATTCTAGCTCGATAATTAATGATGGCATATTTTTTTCCTAACACTTTATACTCTCCCTTACCGAAATTTCTAGCTACGTCCCTGAATATAGGAGGTACAAGCGCCTTTGTATTGTAGGGTTTGTACCCACCACTAGAGAATGTTGTGGGATTGGCTATGGAGTTAAATGGAATACAGCTAAAGGGCACTGATCATTTGTTGCTATCTCCACCATCTTCATCATCCACCATTAATTGGCTTCAAGCTTGTAGCCATTTGCTAATGGTTAACCTACACATGGGGACATTATTGGGGACCATATTATTTGACCAAAATGCCCCTCATCTATGCAGTGACATTGGGTTCCACTTCAATCAATTCCGAGGGTATTAAAGTAAAACCGCCACTCAAGAATGTCACTCTCATATCCCATACGTTATAATATGTCCAGTTTCTATATAGCACTCGCTTTTCAACTACCTTTTATCCACTACTATTTTGCTCATGCAAATCATCGTCGACACACAAAAATTATGCCTCCAAGATTTCATGTGGCGTTCACTATTCTCTTCTTCGTCTCAATTACTTCATGCGGGAACATAGTTCGGTCCGAATCCCTCGACAAAGGTGAAGAATTCGACACGTGGATCTCTCACCATGTAAGGCGTTACAAGGAGAAATCCGCAGTTACTACTCAAAAGATGGGGGTCGGTCCCGACTGGAAGCAGAGGCTGGCCGAGGCGAATAGAACGGAATTAACCGTGAGCCTAGACGGGAGCGGCGATTTCAGCACCATAACTGAAGCGGTCAACAACATTCCTCTCCGCAATACTCGGAGGGTCGTAATACGCATAAATCCCGGTGTTTATAGGTATACTACGTTATGTGGTTTCCTTTTTCGATTACCTATTTGAAATGATATCGTAAATATACACATAACCGAATCATAATTTATTAATTAATAATAAGAAGTTCAATGTATAGGGAAAAGGTGAGTATCCCTAGAACAATGCAGTACGTGACACTGGTCGGAAATGTTAGTGACCCTCCGACGATCACCGGAAACGACACCGCTTCTACGGTGGGAGGAAGAGATGAGAAGCAGCTCAGGACATTTCAAAGCGCTACCGTTGCCGTTGATGCTGATTATTTTATGGCAATCAACGTCAAGTTTGAGGTAAGCCCTCCACCAATTAAATTAGTTATTTTTTTTTTTACGTGACGAAATCTGCAACCTATTATAGTCACATCAATTAAATTAGTTATCTTCACTAATTAAATTAAATCAAGTCCAAGGACAATCACGTGCTTTCTCCGTTATTTTCGTTTGGTTTTACTTTTCGGCATAAAAATTAAAAAACTTTATTGGAGTGTTTATTTTATAAGTTTTAATTGTATCAACAAATAAACACAGTTTTCGAGTGATGATTGTTTTGAATGAATAATAATTCATCCAAATTTTATTAATGCATAATTGAGGCAATTGATTTTTTTTTTTCACATTATATTGAAGAAATAATCTAAAGTTTCTAAAAAGTTAAAAATCATAAATTTTTTATTTCAGAACGGATCCGAATCATGAGAGAAAAACATTTTTGGAGAAAAAGTATAAAATGTGGGAGCATACTTTATTTTAGGATTAAATTTTAATTTTATCTATTTTTAAAAATATGATAGAAATAATGAGACAACTCAATTAAGAAAACACGACAAAAATAATAGATGGGAATGAGTAACTTTTTATTAATCATCATAGGGCCCAAGAATGCACTATTTAATTCATCGAAATTTGTCATTTCCAAATAATTTGAAATTAATACGAATATTATCACTTGAGAGCGTGAGTCTAACAATTTATTTCTTTAGTATTAATTAGCAAATAAAATAACATACCATCTAAATTCAAGCGGTTTGAACTCTTTACAGAACACGGCGCCGCACGTGGCGGGGGTTGCCGGCGGACAAGCGGTGGCGCTACGAATCTCCGGCACAAAAGCCGCCTTCTACAACTGCAGCTTCTCCGGCATCCAAGACACCCTCTACGACCACAAGGGCCTTCACTACTTCAACAACTGCTTCATCCAAGGCTCCGTCGACTTCATCTTCGGCTACGGCACTTCGCTCTACGAGGTCCGGCCCAATAACTCTTAATGGGCTTCTAAAAGCCCATTTACGCTTTTAATGGCCCATTATCGAATTATAAATTTAAATAAAATTAAAATTGTGCAGAATTGCTATTTGAACTCGGTGACGAAGAAGGTGGCGTCGGTCACAGCTCAAAAGCGCTCCAATTCCTCGATTTCGAGTGGGTTTTCGTTTAAGAACTGTTCCGTGACGGGGACCGGATCGATTTACTTGGGGAGAGCGTGGGGAGAATACTCGAGGGTTATATTTTCTTATACATTCTTGGATAAAGTTGTTATCCCTCAAGGATGGAGCGATTGGGGCAAGAGATCCCGCGATCAGTAAGTCCCCATCGAGTCTTTTGATACGACTCTACTCATAACATATAACTCTTGATTGAAATAATAATTAGAATTCATAAATTAGCTAGACTATATATATAGGAGGAGGTTCAAATGTGAACAGTATGTTATTGTGTGAACGTGTGAATATTGCACTTTAAAGATAAATGTACTGTATTTTAAAGTGCGAGTACTTAAAGTGCGAGTACGTTTGTCTTTAAGTGCGGTATATTTACCTTGAAAGTGCAATACGTTTGTCTTTAAAGTGCAGTATTTCACACGATAAGGATTGTTCACACGAGAATCACTCCCTACATATATATTTAGGGTATTGATCATGTAGGAAGACATAATTATGTAGGAAGGTAGGAAGGTAGGAAGTATGCATATTCCCTATATGTTTTATGCATATTTCTTAATTTTTTTTTATACATACATTTTGTATTTTTTTACATTTTTGTCGTTATGCATAAAGCATATAAGGAATACGAAAAGGAATATTCAGGAAGCGTATTCAATCTAAACCATCAAAAAATGTAATGAATGGTGCAGATTTCTTCTTATTTCTTATTTTAAGGAGGCTTCTCATATGATTATATATATATATATATATATATATATATTTATATATATTATTTATTGTTGATTAACATAGTGTGTGTGTTAATATAGGAAAGTGTACTACGGAGAATACAAGTGTAGCGGACCAGGGGCTAACGTGACCGGGCGAGCACCTTTTGCAAGATTACTGACAGACGAAGAAGCCATGCCTTTCATTGGAACTAATTATATCGACGGTGACGCTTGGCTTATAAACCCTTCTACCTATCAGCTTTGAATGCCAAGTTTACCCTGCATTATTTGATTTTACGTGTGTTTTATTTCCGAATTGAATAGTTCGATAAATATGTGGGTGAAAATCTGCAATTTCGAAAAATTAAGAAACCAGTAAATATGATTGAATTATTATTTATGTTATACGTATATAATTATTATTACTATTAATGGTGCATGTATGGAGACTAAGGTTGCTTACCAACATTTTAAATCATAAGGCCCAAGTCTTATATATATAAAAAAACCGAATGTTTGATTCAAATCGATTTCAATTTCAATTGATTGAACTCAATTGAAATTTCATTAAAATTCAATTGGAATTTAATTAAATTGAGGGGTAAATATATAAGATATATAAGATTATGTCCCTCAATTTATGTTCAATCATGAAATAATTTTATAATATTTTTCAAATTACGCCCATTAATTGTTAATATTAATATTTTGAAAACATCCCTCAATTTACGCCCAATCATGCTAAATCTAATATTTTATAAAATATAATTAAAGAGACTCAAAACACAACTTTATAAGATAAATCAATTTCAAATCTATTAATTTTTAAATTAAATTGAAGGGTAGTATAAGATCATGTCCCTCAATTTATGCTCAATTATGAAATAATTTTATAATGTTTCTCAAATTACGTCCATTAATTATTAATATTAATATTTTGAAAATATCCCTCAATTTACGCCCAATCATGCTAAATCTAATATTTTATAAAATATAATTAAAGAAATTCAAAGCACAACTTTATAAGATAAATCAATTTCAAATCTATTAATTTTTAAATTAAATTGAGGGGTAAATATATAAGATATATAAGATTATGTGCCTCAATTTATGCTCAATCATGAAATAATTTTATAATGTTTCTAAAATTATGCCCATTAATTGTTAATATTAATATTTTGAAAACATCCCTCAATTTACGCACAATCATGCTAAATCTAAAATTTTATAAAATATAATTAAAGAAATTCAAAGCACAACTGTATAAGATAAATCAATTTCAAATCTATTAACTTTTAAATTAAATTGAAGGGTAAATATATAAGATATATAAGATCATGTGCCTCAATTTATGCTCAATCATGAAATAATTTTATAATATTTCTAAAATTATGCCCATTAATTGTTAATATTGATATTTTGAAAATATCCCTCAATTTACGCTCAGTCATGCTAAATCTAAAATTTTATAAAATATAATTAAAGAAATTCAAAGCACAACTTTATAAGATAAATCAATTTCAAATCTATTAATTTTTAAATTAAATTGAGGGGTAAATATATAAGATATATAAGATTATGTGCCTCAATTTATGCTTAATCATGAAATAATTTTAGAATGATTCTCAAATTATGTCCATTAATTGTTATTAATATTATTATTTTGAAAATATTCCTCAATTTACGCTCAATCATGCTAAATCTAATACTATTTTATAAAATATAATTAAAATCTTATATATATATAAAAACCGAATGGTTGTTTTATTTCACCAGGGTCTTAAACACTAAAATAATATTTAGATTTCTCCATGACAACTTGAGTAAGGTAGTCATTTGGATCATGAAGTGTCTTCATGGAGTGTCTTCATGGAGTGTCTCCACCTTCTGAAAAAAATACATAATTTATGAGAATCAATTGAAGCAGTAGTTTTCTGATGGGTTCGAGGAAACACGAGCAGCCGACTAATCTTTTGCCTCTTTTTTTTCCATGATGTGAAAAAAACTTTTTATTCACCAAAATACCGTGCTTATAGCTGTTTAGCATCACCTAATTTAAATTTTATTCAAAAAAAAATGCTTAAGGAGTATATTGTACATTTTTCATCCAATCTTTGAGAAAGATGATTCAAAATTTTGAATATTACTACGTTCTCCATTTAGTAGTTTGTATTTTAATAATATATACAACGTGAATAATATTTCATATTCCATTTAGTAGTTTGTGTTTTAATAATATATATGACTTGAATATTACTTCGTATCCCACTTAATAGTTTGTGTTTTAATAATATGATATTATTATTTAAAATAGTATTAACTATTGTATCATAAAATTGTAATATTTTTCCGTACGGAGTACGGGTGATGTCCTAGTGTTAATAATTGTTCAAAACTGTAAAATAGCTGTCATCATTTTTCTGCAATTATTGGGTATGATTTTATCAAAGACAACTCGCACTTATTTTCTCTAATTATTTATGGTGATTGGTAATGTCACGTATCAATGCATATTAAATTTGGCTGAAGAAAATAGATTTAAATAATTTGATATCACCAACTACTATAGTAGCTTGTGGTCGGGCCATAAGTTCGAATTTTCTAATGATATTTATTTTAATTGAAATAAACATTCGGACAAGGCACGTGCCCAAGATTTTGTGGGTTCTCTAGGGCAGAATTATGAATTGACACAAATAATGCTGCTTCAATCAATTTGATTTAGAGTTAAAAGTTGATTTGAGTGGCGCTTAGTGTACTAAATAAAGTTAATTATCGTAATCGAACAATCATGTTGATATGACATACTCTCTCCATTCCGCTATTAATGTCCTACTTTTTTAATAAGGTTATTTCGCTATTACTATCTTCTTTCTTAAAATAGCAAAAACTACTTTAAAAAAAAATTAAAGTGGGTCTCTCCTACTTAATAATCATCCGCACATTATCATATTTTCTCTCTCAAAAATTTATCTCTCACACGATTTTCGTTCCACTCCGTACTCGAAAATTTATCATTTTTAGCTTTTTAGAAACTTAAGATTAATTCTCAAAATACAATATGAAAAAAAAAATTTGATGGCCTCAACTATACCCTGGAAAAATTTGGATAAATTCTCATTTCTTCCACCAACCACTCCTTGAAAATTGTGTTTATTTCTTAATACAATTAAAACTCGTAAAATACGTATTTAAATAAAGTTTCTTAGTCTGGGTTAGAAATCAAAAGAAACAATATCATGCAGTAGCTGTCATGTTGAGGCTTTTATGGCCACTAATCCGTATAGTCATATTTTTAATGAATTTGGCCAAACTTGTGGCCTTTCATTCAATTTCCTCAAAGAAATAGAATAAGTACTCCACTGTTTCATTGTGCATAGCTCTTTTTTTTTTTTTAGTAATTAAATTAATGAAGTGTGTTTGATTAGTAAAGGTGTGGGTTCCTCATTTAGTTAAAAAATAAAAATTTATACCCTCATTTCATTGAGCATAACTCACTTCTTTTCGGCGCGATTAATAAGGTGAGGTGTGTTTGGTTAGTACCGGTATGGGTCCCTCATTGAATTAAGAATTAAAAAAACTTACTCACTCTGTTTACATTCGTTTTTCACCTCACTTTTCTTTTCGAATTATATCGTTCATCTTGTATCATTTAAAAAATGACAACTTTTTAATTACACACATGACACAACTAGCCACTCTTCTTTCGTGGAACCCATTTGTTTTATACACGACTTTCAACTCTCTTTAACAACCGTGACAAAAAGAAATGAGACAAGTTCAACGAAACGGAGTAATTATTATATAAGGAAATGAAACAAGATAAGTGGAACCATCGATATTAGAATTTTAAAAAATGAAATAAGATGAATGTAACGAATGGGGTATTAATTGGCGAAATAATATATATATATATATATATATATATATAATATGTCTGAGTGTGTGTGAGATAGAGATTGACATCTGATTAGTACTAATATTATTATGAATTTAAGTTAGATTTACATTGGGGACAATAAAAGCATCAAGAATCAAGAATTACGGATGATAAATATGCATTTACATAAAAACTCGAAATTCTGCATGATTTAAAAAGACGATGCTCCATTTTTGCTATTGGACCCACCTGATTTGGTATATATCGACGTGTCATTTTCGTGAGCATATCATCATAAATGTTTCTTATGATAGAAATTGACTTAGGTCCCATTTAAATCATTGAAAACATATTAAAAGGTGACTTTAGAGCAATAATAGTAGCTGCAATAAGCCAATTATTAACTAAACTCCAAATTAATCAACAAATTACACAAAATAGAATTTTCATTACTTTTGGAATGACAAGCACTTACAACTCTCTCCTCACTAATTGGGCTGCACTCACATCAAAACTTTGCCCATCAATTATCAACCTACCGATTAATTTTATAATACACAAACAAGTGTGACATTTAAGTGTAAACTTTCCATGCCCTACTCCTAAATGGAATTAATTCGAGAATTAATCAAAAAACCATATTATCATATGATCATTAAATATTTCTGTATCATTTCCTAAAGAGATCAATGCGATTTTCGGCTAGTCTTAATGAGAATGCTGTGCTCTTATACTCTCCCCCATGTAAATGGCTTATAGAGACATGGATTCTTCGTCGACACCACTTCGGGTATTGGAGATATACATGCAGTGAGAGGCGGAGCTGCAAAATACATCATCGACATCCTCGATTTCATCGAGTTTGCCAACGCCCTATGTCTCACGCTCATGAATCTTCCGTTCGTCAGAGCCTGATCATCATAAAAATAATAATTATTCATTAAACATATTACGAATTACTCAATTTTGATCGTAATATCATTGAGATAAACTAACTACCTGAAAGGCGTCACCGACGAATATACAGAACTTATCGGAGTCGGGAGGAATCGGGATCCACAAGCCGTCTCCGGACAAGATTTGAAGCCCGCCAACATCGTTAGATCGCAAGATCGTAAGAATCTGAGGGTCTGAATGCTCTCCGAATCCAATCCTAGTCTTGGATTGGCGATCAAACGGCTCAAGATTAGGGTTACAATCATTGGATGAAGGATAGTGATTGATTCTGAAGCAAGAATCGCTTCTCCCATCTCGGATAAGATTACTAAAAATAAATTTATCCTGGGCCCACAAAGCTTCAGCCAATATCTCAAGAACCTCACACGCCAGGTTCTTGACTGCTCCTATGTAATCATTCACTGACAAACTGCAACAAAAATAAAATAAAATTGGAAACATAACATAGAGAACAAAATGATAGCCCCTTTATCCCTTGGAATGGCATAGCGGTGAAGGTGGGTGGCCTGGGACCGATAGGTCATGAGTTCAATTCTCACTGGACACGCTATGTGTGAGCCTGTCACCCTGTCACATTAAGGGTGGTTTAACTCTTCTGTGTGGTTTGCAGGCTATTGCACAGGAGCGAGGTTTACCCTGTGCGCACCAAAGGTAGCGGCTGCGGGTTCCTCGTCAACAAAAAAAAAAATGATAGCCCCTTTTGACAATTACCTAGTACTATGTTGGCTTTAGACATGACAACAAATCTTTCGCCTCTAGGTATTATTTTTTCATATTCCCTAGTAGAAACATATCGTGATTTTTGGTGGCGTGTTAGGTAAGAGGAATTTGTATATGATTCATACAATTTTTATGAATTAGATCAATCGAAATTAAAAGTTTATAATCATATCTAAAAAGTTGAATTTTTCAAACTACTAACTTTATAACTCGGTTGGTTTTGTTCGAAACTCGAATTAGAATCTCATTCTAAACCACGGTCTGGTCCCGAATCGCAATGATTCTGGTGTTGACTTATTTTTTGTGCACATTTTTAGCATACAATCCCACTTCTATAAGTGGAAGTGGAAGTTATAAGTGATTGACAAATGTGCACAAAAGATGCCTTTTGCCGGCCTAAGATGGGGCAAATATAAATCCCCATGCGATGACGTAGCGGTGAAGGTGGGTAGCGCGAGGCCAGATAGGTCATGGGTTTAAATCTCATTGGAAACGTTATGTGTGTGTGTCGTCACCTTATCACATTAAGGGTAGTTTAACTCTCCTGTGTGGTTTGCAGGCTATTGCACATGAGCGAGGTTTATCATGTGCGCACCAAAAGTAGCGGCTGCGGTTTCCTCGTCATTAAAAAAAAAAAATGGGGCAAATATAACTTCAACATAGACAACAACCAATTATGTTACTACACCACCTAGCTACTTAATTTGACTTCAAATAATATCTCTAGACTATATTATTGGGCTTTTAATTAACTCACTATCGTGTGGGAACGAATATTATTCTCAATTCTCAATGAGATTCCAAACTCAACTTGTGTCTAATAAAGGTCAAAGGCTATGACAAAAGTCGACGGTTGTTAGGAGTATCCAATCATATTTAGGCAGATGGGTAGACCCATTGTATTAAAAAGAATTATATCTAACTAAAAATTTATTATTTCATGCTCTTAAATTTGCATTTTGAAATTTGAATCACTCGTATATTATATTAAGTCCAAAATACGAGTACATATTACATATGTCTTCAATAAAAAGATATTTAGAACGATCGAGAGAGAATAGTCAGCAACTCTAGTTATCCTCCAACAAATCATTATTCTAATTACTAGTGGCTTAAGTTCTACACATTAAAATAGTTAACTTCGTATTTATTATCATTGGGTCACTCATTCCTTTTGTAAAGGGAGATGAACTATCAAAATTTACATTCTATTCCCTTCATCCAATTAAAAAATCTCATTTTTTTAATTGGATTATCCTTATAAAAATGTCAAATCTTTTTGAAAAAGACAAAAAATGTGTGACATAAATTAATTTTCCAAAAATCAAATAATATACACTATATAATACCATTTTAAAAATATCCGTGCCACGGAAAGACTACTTGTAAACCAAAAAAAAATCATAATCAACTTCCATATTGAAATTGGGTTATTCACGGGCCTTTAAAGGGAGAGGATTATCAAATTATATTCTATTTGTGGACCAAGTCAATTTTCATTTTAGCATTTCGTCATTAGGGGTTGATCCAATTCTAATACAGTTAAACTTCGATAAAGTAATATTCGATGGAGTAATAATCTCGCTTAGATAATAATTTCCTCCGGTTCCGATATAGGTTATTGCACTAAAATAATGTTCGATAAAGTAATAACCTCGTTAAATGAATATTTTCTTCCGGTCTCAAGGTTATTTACTTTATCGAGGTTTAACTGTATATCAAGTTTAAATGAGCTAAAAGTTTAGAAAAATGATAAAAATCTACAAGTTATTTAGCCCTAGCTAACTTTGAACCCTTCCACAGTTCCACACACTATTATGCACAGCCATAAACAATGTCATTCTTTCCATCATCAAATCCTTAAAAATAAAAATAAAAATCAATTACCTAAACTTGGTAGGATCCGAAGAAATCGACTTGGACTGCTCGGATACGGAGCGGGGATTCGCCTCGAGGAGGATGTACTCAAGGTCGCCTTTATCTCCATTGAATCCGATGTTCTTGCATCCGTAGCCGAACGGCGTCGGCGGCCCGGCCCGTTGCTTCTCGCATGCAGGCTTCGAGAAGAAATCTCGGCCCTCCATTTCGACGCTCGAGATTATCTCTTCGGAGATTCCGTGGTTTTCCACTTGAAAAAATCCAAACTCTTCGCATGCTTTGAGGATTAGCTCGCGGAGCTTGGATCTCTCTAGGCTGAAATCTATCACCGGAGTTCCGACGGCACGTGTCTTTTTTGTTCGAGCCGGTACCATTTTTGTTTTGATTATAGAGAGAGGGAGAGAGAGTGTGTGTATGCTGTTGAATTCAGTTTGTTTTTGTGTTTGAAGTTGGAGAGGGAGGATTGTACTATGTTGGCTAGAGTTTGGCGGTTAAATAGAGGATGAGAGAGAGAGAGAGAGAGAGAGTGACAACCACTTGGACGATTTAAATAAATAATGAAATGAATGAATGAATGAATAAATATGTGAATATATTTTTAAATAATTGGAATAAAATATTACAAATAGAAATTGAATACTACGGTTAAACCTTGATAAAATAATATTCGATAAAGCAATAATTTCGTTAAGATAATAAATTTTTTCGGTTCCAATACGGGACAATACACTAAAATAATGTTCGATAAAGTAATAATCCCGTTAAATTAATATTTTTTCTCAGTCTCAAGGTTATTACTTTATCGAAGTTTAACTGTATTGGCGAGACTAATATAGGAAAAAGTCGTGTGAGGTCAGGAGGCTAACAAACAGCAAAATCCATTTAGTTCCGTCAGAATATATTGGTCTTTCTTTATTTTCTAATAAAAAATATATTAACTTATTCATTTTTAATATTTTTTTGAAATGTGCTTACTTTTAATTAAATTTATTATTTAAGTGAGTCAGACTTTTTTTATATATATATATGTACATTCATAATTTGAGTAATAATTTCCTTTTATGAAAATAGACATTAATAAAAAAAGGCCCAAAATTGTATACGAGATATTAATATTGGGATGAATAGAATATTATATAATACTTTTATTCGAATGCAATCAAGATTTTTAAAAGTTATTTGAAAATTTTTATATTTCATTTTCCTTTTAAAAAATTATAGATTTACACTCCCGAACCTCGACCTCGATTTTTTATTTTTTGACGAGGAACTCGCAGTCGCTACATTTGATGCACATAGAGTAAGCCCCGTTCATGTGCAATAGCGCAAACTACATAGGAGAGTTAAACCACCCTAAAATGACAGACACACATAACGTTTTCAATGAGATTTGAACACATGATCTTTCGATACCGGGCCACCCACCTTCGATTTTTAATACTGGATGGGAGGGTAAGGTAGGAGAATGTTGCTATTGTCTCTTGGTTTGACCAATGAAAAGACCGACAGACAGCCAACTGGAAAGCAGTTTGACAGCTAGGTTAGTAGCTCTCTAGACGATAACAAACTAGCAACTGAAACCAACAAGAAAGTACGAAGAAAATACTAAATATTTAAATAAAATAAAATTAAATGTCCGAACGAAGTGAAAAGGAAGCTGTAAATTGTCTTCTCATATAAATTGTCATCTTTTTATAAGATATGGAAATTAATAAATTTGTATTGTATGATATATGTTGTTTGATTTTTGAGTTGTTAATTTTGGTCCACACATAATTTATTTTCTTTAAAAATAGAACATTTTCTATGGATAGCCCAAAAACAAAACAAGACATTTTCTAGGTTTATTGTACATACTTATTCCGTTTCATAAGAAGTGTCTCCTTTTTATGGGACACAAAGATTAAGAAAATAAGATTGTGTGGTGTATATTGTTTGATTTTTTGGCTTGTTAATTTTGATCCACATATTATTTACATTTTTAAGAAACAAAACACTTTTTATGAACAGCTCGAAAAGGAAAGAAAAACAATTTCTATAGGACGGAAAGAGTACTTTTCGCCGCTTTTCTCTCTCATAAATTATTAGTGCTTTTCTCTCTCATAATGTTTTTTAATTGGGTAGTAAATCTGTTCGAATATAACGCGTGGAATTCTCTGCCGTCTCTGCTGCATTTGTGAATGTTTGACTTCTCAATTCTTGATTTCGACATATTAGTCCAAGTTAGTGTATTTTAATGTTGTCCACACGAGGCAATCGACGCCCATTAAAGATTTTTAATACTCCCTCCGTCCCATTGAAAGCGGATGTTAAGAAAATAATAATGTGTGGTGTATATTGTTTGACTTTTGGATAGTTAAATCTTATCCACATATTCTTGTTTTTTTTAGAAACAAGACGCTTCCAATGAGACGTCCAAAATGAAAAATAAGACGCTTCCAATGGGACGGAGGGAGTACTAATTAAAGCCCATAATGTTTCATAGAAAATAAGTGGCTTGCACGCCAAGATTCTACTCGGAAAACGTAATATACTTTGATCCGATCTACGTTACTTGTTCGAAAACAATGCTCTCCTATTATCTATCACAACTTTACAAGGTAAAAAATCGAACTAAGACCGTATTAAGAATGACAGATTTAGAATTTAACAATGAAATAAATCGAGAATTATTTTAAATTGGAATAAAAGTTACGCATTTTGATTAGTCTATAAGTTGTGAGTATTAATGCACAAGAGTTGTATAAATATCGCATAAACGGTGCAACGGGTCAAATCCCTCATTTGTTGATTATATTTTCACTAAAATAAGCTTTTGGCTACTGATTTTTAGTCAACATTGATGATTATGATAATTAGTAGTTGTAATAGATTTAAGCAGGGGCAGATACAAGTGGGGTGTGTTCGCACTCTTGAAAATTATTTTTTATGAAAAATATACTCTGTCCCGTTATTATTGTCCCATTTTCAGAAATGGATGTCCCATTATTTCGTCTTTCTCCTACTTTTTTCTTACTTTACCATCTTCTCTCTTTTACTTTTTCATCTACTATCACGCATCTTCTCTTTCCTGCTTTATCATCTACCAATCTCTCATACTTTATCATCTACTTTCTTAATTTTCGTACCGAAAAGAAGTGACACAGAAATAGCGGGACGGAGGTAGTATATAAGATATTTTAAAATTTTAGTGTTTCCTCCTAAAAATTATACATCCGCATCGTAAAATTAGCTTCACTACCCCGTAGAATAAATCTTTCATTTGCCCCTAGATTTCGTCCTATATAAAGTATTTTATTTTCCTTTTCAAAAAATCCCATGGAAAGTGTTTTGTTTTTAAAAAGACAAATAATATGTGAATCAAAATTAACAAGTCAAAAAGTCAAATATATACAACACACACTCTCATTTTCTAAATTTCCGTACCCCATAAAAATGAGACACTTTCTACGGGACGGATGGAGTAGTAAGAATGTGAAGACTTATTAGTACGCAGTAGAGTAGGTTAAGCCGCCCACATGCAAAAGCTGCAACATGTGAGAAGTTGTTAAGCGTGCTTTGCCCATTTGGCGGCAATTTCAGAGACAAAACGGCTAACTTTTTTGACCCAAGTGTAAAATCGTTTTACATTATTTAATTAAAGTTAACTACTGACTTAATTAATTTAAATTGGTTCTACAAATTCGGGGTTAGTCGCACTTTTTGGCTTAATCATGCTTGCCTTTTTCAGGAAAGTGGTCGTCTGGTCGGACGAATCTCAACTCCCTTTATTTATCTTAATCACACACTATTTAATTATTTATTATGGTGGTAGATTAGTATAATTGTAGAGTATAAAATAAATCTCTATGTAAGTGCCGTTATTCTATATAGTTCGTATAATTGACTTATCTAACACATACTCCCGTCCACCAAATTTTTCCACTTTCTTTTTTTTGCGCGATAATTTAGAAAAGTTAGTGTAGATTGATAAAGGTGTGAGATTAATACATTAATTATTAATTTAGAATTGATTTGTGAGGTAGATGTGTGAAATTCATTTAATTAATTAATATTTTTTAGTTGATTTGAGTTGCTAAAAGTGTGAGACTTACTTTTTTTTTTAGAAACTTGATAAGTTCAGTGGAATAACCCGAAAAGAAAAATACTGGACAAGTTTGATGGAATGAAGGGAGTACTTTCTTTTTAAATTTATTGTTACATGTGAGCACGGCGGAGGTAGAATTGAAAATTAAGAGATTGAAATCTTAAATTGCAAAAGAAAGAGGCTGAGATATTTTATTTCGAGAGATAATAACTTTTAAAATAATATTAAAAAAAAATAAAATTCTGCATGATTTAGGAGATCTCTTAGATCTTCTTGCACCTTAAAATACTTGTTTGAATTCATTATAATCTCAATACAATAATACATGTTATATACATTATAATATAATATAATAATAATAATAATTTGGTCCTTCTAAGATTAGAGCAATTTTAGTGTACCACATTTGACATGTGACGTTTTTCATTAAAAAAAATTGAGTTATATTTAACACACGACAATATAATTATGGTGTTATACACATAAAAAATATACAATTGTGGTACACAAAATCCTTTGTAGTCTAAAATTAAAATTTTTCCGACGTCATTAAAGTTTCAAAAAGTTGGAGTATCAATATATTAGTGTTCCATAAATTAAGGGGATTGAGTCAATAATAGCCGGCCGGCCATGTCAAAATAAATTTATTGTGTTTTCGAATCAAATAATAAAAAAATACTACTAATAATTATTATTATTATTACTACAATAATTGTAATGGGTCACTAAAAGTCTGCCACGTGGAGCGCTATGAAAAAGCCAATGGTCTAATCAAGTTATTAAGATTGAATTATGATGTTATTATCTTTGGGGGACCAAATTGTACTATCCACCACCATGCATTTAGTTATGTTTAATTCCTTCAACAACTGCCGATTTCCAATAATTAGTGATTGGAAGTTTTATTTGGAGATATTAATGATTGAGAATTTAATCACTTTGGTTCGAGACATTAACTAAATGCTCAATTTGGGTGACAAAGATACTCATGGAATGAATATTGTCTTCTTTCTTTGTTAGATTCCTAGTTAGTTTGTTCCTAGAAGACAATGGAAATGTGACAAACTACCATCTTAAATATTTTATTCTATATGTTTATATAATATAGAAATTTAATAATATGATTATTTTTAATTTAATATTCCATTTGTCCCATTATTTTTGTCTTAGTAGTGTTCAATGTGGAATTCAAGAAAGTGGTGAATATGTGTTAAAGTGAATGTGAGTGTGTTAAAATGGTGGGTCCATTATTTAGATTGATTGTGGTCCATAAATTAATTTGCTTTTGGATGAAGATAAGAGTAGCGGCGGGACAACAGATAAGACAATATTAGCGGGATGGAAGGAGTATATGTTATACTCCTTATTGATCTTGTACCGTTTTTTTTTCGGAGCGTCCCATTTATCTTGTACCGTTTCTTAAAATGAAAATAAATGAGTGAACCACAATTATCTAAACAAATTGACCCCACTATGCTATACTTTTACACCACTATTTTACACTTTTACACTCATTATCTTAATATTCGTGCTGAAACTCAATGGTATAAGATCAATGAGACTGAGTGAGTACTTTTTCTGTTTAGATTACTTTTTCGAAGAAGAATCTGCGCAAACAAACGGGTCTTTAGAGATAAATAATTACTACATTTATTGATAATTTTTAATTTTAGTACTTTATTCGATATATTATTTTTGTATGATCCAATAAATACTAGGCCTATTATCCACCAATTAATATTAGGACTTATATGGAAAGTCAATTTTAAAGCTGGATCCATGATCCACCAATTATGGGGAGAATATTCTAAATTGCATATATTTCGGGCCGGGTCTAAAACCGGATACGAAGCGGCTTCACCGGTCCGAATTATATTATCCAAATTAATCTGCTCGATCACCTCCTAAACTTCCCGCTCGAAAAAACCCTACATCCCCCTTCTTTGAAACCCTAATTTTCGAGAATTCGACCTGAAAATCCCACTTGCTACCCTGTTTATCTGTTAACTTACTATTAGATTACGTATTTAGTTCCTTTCTGGTTTTTTGAGAATCAATTTATTGCAAGAATCTTGTTTAGTTTTTTCCTTTTTGCGGGGAGGACCGTGGTTTTGCAGATGGATGCGAAGGATATATTAGGAATTCCGAAGAATGCGTTGCCTATACAAGAGAAGAAGTCGAAGCCCCCTAAAAGAATCTCAGAGGAAACCTGATGGCATTTCGCGCGAGGTTTTATGAACCCTAATTTTGCGTGTTCCTCTAATTTCTTGAAATTACTTGATTGCGTGTGAGTAATTTGGTTAGTATGTTGTAGGTCTACGCCCTTACAGGAGGGTTGGCACCTTTGATGCCCACCATTGATGTCAATCACTTGAAGCGCAAAGTGCAAGCCGAGAATGAGAAGGTTCACATGTATAACTATGCTATTATATGTAATTATGTTTGTGTTTGGGTTTCTGCTTTTGATCATGTAAGTGATGTTAAGTTAAAGAAAATAATTGGATATGCAGATTACTTGGCAGTGGCTTCCATTTTCAAATTCCGCCCGGAAAGATAATTTGCAGCTTTACCATTGGGTATGTTTTTGGGGGATTTTTAGGCAGTTCTGAATTTAGTTGTGCTCATACAAGACTAACAAGTATTAGAGTTCTTATATTTGTAGGTTCGAGTTGTAAATGGTGTTCCACCAACTGGCGACTATTCATTCGCTAAGTACAACAAAGTAAGCCTAACTGTTCTTTCGTGTAAATCTGATCGTACTTGTATTTCTTCTGTATTAGTCTCCTTTTCAGTAGATAGTGGTAGTTGAAGCGCTAATACTTTTTATGGATTGCAGTCTGTCGATGTGGTTAAGTATACTGACGAGGAGTATGAGAAGCATTTGACCGATCCTGTATGTACCCAGATTTAAATCTTCAGTAATTCGCCTTCCTTTTGTCATGCACAATCAACAACTAGAACTTGAACTTTGTAGACTTTATATTGATCGCCTTATGTTCTGATTTGGATAGGGCACTCGATCAAACTCTTTTTGTAGCTTATCTCAGTTGCTTTCATGCAGTGGTAAGGCTCATACTTTTATATTCTTCCCTCAGGCATGGACTAAGGAAGACACAGATCAATTGTTTGATTTGTGCGAGCGGTTTGATCTCCGCTTTGTTGTGATAGCTGATCGGTTCCCATCATCAAAAACCGTAGAGGAACTTAAAGATCGTTATTACAGTGGTATGGCTATCTTTATCTCATTTATGACCTCTTTCTTGCTTTGACTATGCATATAAATTCCGAATAAAGCATTGTATAAGGATCCTTTTCTTATCAATATTTATTTTATTCTTGCTTTTTTAATTTTGTAGTATCCCGTGCCATCTTGACTGCTAGAGCCCCATCTCCTGGTGATGTTTCTGGACATCCACTTGTTAAGGTTAAAACTTCTTAACCCTCTACTTAGCATTCATGGTTGGATATCCAGCTTCCTGTTTGGAGATTGTTCTTTTTCATTTCATGCCTTAATAGGGAGAGCATGTCAATTGACTCATTCTACCATCTAAATCTTGTCCAATTAAGGAACCTTACAATGCTTCTCAAGAAACTGAGCGCAAGCGTGCACTGAACTTGCTGCTATCTCATACAAAACAGCAAGAGCGAAAGGATGTCGAGGTCCGTTTTACTACTACTATCGATGTTGATCAAGATAATAGCCGTTTTCTTTTTTCTTTTTCCCTTTCTTTTTTCCTTTTCTCTCAAACATTTTTACCATTTCCAGGTTGTTGCTCATGCCAAAAGAATAACTGAAGCACGGAAGGCTATAAGGGTCAGCATAAGTCTCCACTCCTGAAGAATGCAGGCTTTTTTTTATTTTTATTTTTTTCAATTTTTTTTTTAAGAGTGGGTGTAGAAAAGTTGTTTCGTACACATAGTTGATATAATTTGCTAGGCTACCACATCTCCCTTCATTGTAGGAGTCTTTTATAGTATTGTCTTCTTGCTTGGTTATAGGCTTCTCAGGTGCCAGAGGTCCCCGTCTTATCAGAGAGTGGACCCGACAAAGCTGCCGTCGGTGCTGATACTGGGGCCCCTTCAACAAACTCTCAGCTTCCTTCTACAAACCCAGTTTCTGAAACTGCTGCAGCTGTGGCTTCTCTTCGTACGGTATGCTGAAATTAATTCTGATACTAAATTCCTTTTTTGGCACGTATGTTGCATCCATATTTCCTGGGTTGCACGCTATATCTCCTTCTCATGTCTAATGATTTCTCTCTTTCCTCTGGTACTAATCTCGATCGAGAAAATATGCAGCTACGTGTATATTTACGAACATATGCACTTGATCAAATGGTGCAAGCTGTAAGTTCGTCAGCAGGACTTCGGACCATCAAGCGGGTTGAACAGACCTTACAAGATCTTGGGGTTCGTTTCCTAGCCTCCCAGACCCTCCCCATGTGTTGTGGTGTAAATAGAAATTTCTTTTCCATCGCATTTACCCTGATTTATTATCTTCGAAGGAAAAGTTGGCCAAGGCATTTGTCATATCTGGCATAATTTCTCTAAAGAGTTGTGATTCTCAGTATATGGAATAAATGGATGTACTTTCTAGGAAGTATATATGAACTATAAGAATTAGTTATGGGAAGTTGGTGTCTAAATTGATTTTTGAAGTTTGCAGTGTGACTCAGCGAGCAATCTTGGCTTCATTTATATTGTTTTGGTGAATCGATGGATAAAGCATTTCTTCATGTTTCACAGGTGAATTTGAAACCGAAGGTTCCCACGAAGGCTGTATGCGCCGAGCATCTCGAGCTACGAAAGGAGATATTGACACTACTGAATCTTCAGAAACAGGTTCTCTTTTGTACACTACTATACTATACTCTTTTTCACATTTTAAATTTAAATTTGGCTGCCTAGACTTGTTTCACAAGTTTTGTTTTCTGAAAATCTTATGAAATATTCTCTTTGATTTTCGAGTGATAGCTCTTATACAAACTCATTCTTTCCTTCTTTCTGAATCTGGTAACTTGAATCAGGTGCAATACAAGGAGGCAGAGGGTTCCTCATTTCGTGACGGTTCGTATACTGAAACTCCCGGTACCCCTCCCAAGGTAGGTTATCTTCATACTAACTGAAATTCTCTTCCCCTTCACACATCTTGCTCGATTGATGTATAAAAACGTCGTTTCTTGTAGCAACAATCGCTGCGAGCTGCAGAGCTTGATCGAACATTCACACCCGATTCGCTGCACATTAGTGGTAATGCTATCATCTTTAACAACCTTTTAGACTTAGCCTTGTACTTTCCACTAGTGTCTTATCGCATGATTCTTCGGTTTTATAGGGGAGAGATCCGGCAAAAGGGAGCAGAAGCGCAAGGCACGCTGCATCTTTACTTATAATTTTAATTCATATCTAATCCTTAACTAAAAATTGTCTCTGCAATTGTTGTGGTGGTTTCTGCAGGGTCCCGGACGATCATCGGATGCTCCGTCGTCGCCTGCTCAGTCTAATAAACGGCCGCGAAAGTACGTGTTTATCGTCCTAGCTTTCCTTATGAATCTCCACTTGTTCTTGGAGAAGCATTTCCATAGTGTCTTGTTGGAGCTATGATTACTTAGTTTGCCACCATATGTGCAGGCAACACTAATTTCTCTTACACCAAGAATCCGCTGCAGAGCGAGGAGAGAAAGAGATGGTTTTGGAGCCTCACGAATCATGGCTATAATTATTACACAGGAGAGAGAGAGAGAGAGAGAGAGAGAGAGAGAGAGAGAGAGAGAGAGAGAGAGAGAGAGTGCTGTTTATGGCTGCTATACACTGGAGGTAAAGAGACAAAATTTAGTAAAATAGTCATTCTGATTAAAATTGAGCTGCAATTTTATGCCCTAACAACGTAATAATTGGTCCAATATCAATCCATTTCAAGCAATTATTGATATGTGCCACATAATGCATGATAATATATGAATTCAGCAGAATGTACAAACAAGAAAGCATGGGGTACCTGCAAGATACTTCATCCGTAAACAACCCTAGTTGGTAAACTCAACATCGACAATATCTGGGAATCTCTCCTTGATGGCTGCTTTGATCCCGGAACCGATAGAATCCGGCCCGACATACCTCACAACGCAGTCTCCGCCCGTGACAGACAACACTTCCACACTCCCACCGTAGTTCTTGATGGCCGGTCTTAGTGCGTCTAGATGGCTGTTAACTGCCTGCAGATGCAACCATTGATGATAAAAACGTATGCTTCAATTGTATAAACGAGGCACGTTTAGATGCAGGAAATCACCTCAACAGTAGTTTCAGTGTTCTGCTGATCATCTGCTTGGCATATATCCTTGATGGCATCTCCGAATTTCTCCTTGAGAACTCTTTCGATCCCCATTGTCATGGTGGTTGTCGAACTAGGACAGCTTCCGCATGCTCCTATGTTTCGGCAAAGCACGAGTGAATCCTTAAGTTAGCAGCATGCTTCAACTAGACATGGAAATTATGCTTCTTCCAACAGCACTCATTCATAAGGCTATATAACTTGTCTTGGAAGATTTACATTTCAGTATGCACTGAAGACAATATAATCTTAACCCCTGCGTCGTGCTAGGAACTTTTTTCGGCACTTATCAGGGTAAAAATCAGAGTGAGATTAGCAGATTTTAGCACAATTCTCTAACAAGGATGAATTTTGCTTGACATAGTGATTTCTCATACATTTTACCTTTGGTTTGCACATGATCACAAGGAAAAAAGTTTAGAGTACTGTTAATCAAGTCAATTCTAGTATTATTCTCTGAATGATTTTTTATGCATATATGATTTTCTGCGTATCTCTCCATTCTCAACAAAATCATCCATAGCCACAAAACATCAAACCTTGTTGCACAATTCTATCAGAGTGAGTTACATGTAGAACATGAACACAAGAAGCTGCTAGCAGATTTATCTCAATCACCAATAACAATCAGGAGAGACGAGCTAGCCCTATGTCCAAATCAATCCGTGATTTCAGTTTAACATTCACCAAATCAAAGTTATGAATCGGTTTGCGATATACCAGCTCACAATTTCTTAATTTCCCACTATAATTCAGCTCTATGGATCAGAAACCAACACAATACTTCCTCTATACAGAAACGGTTACTCAAAACATGGAGATTTTGACAAGGAAAATTGACTTACCTTGGAGCTTGAGCGATACGACGCCGTTCTCAACGGACACAACATCAACATTCCCGCCGTCGGCGATGAGGTACGGCCGGACGTTTTCGAGCACCTTGTCTACGTTCTCCACGGTGAGATCGAGCTGCTCGGCGGAGTACAGCCCAGGCGTCGAAGCTTTTACAACGTTAAATCCCCGATGATGTTGTTTCAGCCGCCTGAAATTAAGCGGTTTAAACGATTGAAATACGTGATAATCGACCTTCAAAGGTCTCGAAAACGAAGTTAGAGCAGCGTATGCGAAGCTAGTCGTCGTCGCCGACGCCATGGATGCCACAATAGTTTTTGGGCGAACTCTGTCTGGGAGAAAAATTTCTTTATTCTGTGATGACTGTTTATATGAATACTAAAAGTCAAGGGAGGCTGTTGCAAATATAACTACTTAATGTTTCATTTCCGTCCGCTCGAATTTATTCCTAGATACGAAATATATGCCAATTACATATATTGTACTCCTAAATATTAGTAATTGTTTTATAGTTAAACAAAACAATTATCGGTTAAAATATCAAATCACTTTAAAACCTCTAGATAGTACGGCATTCGGCTCGTTATTATCGTCATTTTTTTTTGGACATAAAGATTAAGAAAAAAGTAATTTGTAGTTATATAATTTGATTTTTATACACACATATTTTATCTTTTTGAAAAATTAGACATTTCTAATTAAATTGCTGAAAAAGAAAAATAAGATGGGCATAATATGTTCTATCATATTTTGAAAATATAAATTGAAAAAATAGACCTACGTGGTTAGTTCAGATTGTATACACCTTAACTTTATGGCCCCGTTTGGTTGGCAAGAATTCTACCTCAAGAAAGTAATCTGATTCCAAATTGTTAAAATCATGTGTTTGGTAGTATACGGAAAGTAATTTAATTCCAAGATTTTAAAATTCTGTGTTTGGTTCAATTTTAGCAAAATATTAGGAAAGTAATGAGAATCCAATAAACAAGAAAAATGATGTAATAATTGTTGATTTTTTTTCCTTGTTTAAAATAGATATTCTTTTTCCTTGGTACAAGGAAAGTAATTATTATTATTATTATTATTATTATTATTATTTATTGTTATTATTTATAAAATTATAACAATTAACAAATAATTGATGATAAATATATTTTATTTATATTATTGATAACATGATTTTACATTTCCTAGTCTTAACCAAACAAGTGCAAGTATTCTCCTTTCTTTATAATCATATTCCACGGAATCAAATTCCTTAGTAATTTTACTTTCTGTAATCATTTTCCTCGTAATCATATTCCACAGAATCATATTCCCTAACAACATTACTTTCCTGACAATCAAATAGGGCCTATAAGATTCGTTTCGTATACGGATCTAGAAAAATGCATCTCATGTCCCCTTTTGGAGCATAATTCTTTTTTTTTTTATAACGAGGAATCCTTAATGTGACAGGGTGACAGACACACACATAGCGTTTATAATGAAATTTGAAACTATGACATATCGGTTTCGGGACACCCACCTAACATAATTCTTTATTATTATATAGAGTGACATTATATGAAAGTACTACAAACTTAGACCCCGTTTGGTTGGAATAGGAAATAGAATCAAGAATCATTTAAAAAGTCTATATGCTTTATGTGTTCAATCAACAAATTCAATGTCGGAGCAATGCCAGTTATAAACAATCCTCCGACTGCCGCGACACCCTCTAGCACTGTGCCGTCCGCTCCGGCGGCTTCAACCTCCTCTGCTTGACCACCACCTTTGATCCGGAAAGAATTTACAACGACCCATCCTCACCGCTAACTTCCCTCTCAATCGGTAACACCCAAATTTGCGCATTGAGAAACCGTTGCTGCTGTCGATGGTGACGGAAACGCAATATGTTGGCGTGGAAATAACATTTCGTTCGTTTAATTCGACATGATTTTCATCCGGGTTGAGATTTTCATGCATAGTTGTTGAGATTAAAAATAGGGTTCTATGTTGGGTGGCGACAGAAGAGATAGAGAAAAACAATTGTCAAGATGAAAGTTTGATTAATATCTAAATTTTACCCTTTTATTTTTTATATTTTATTTTTAAAAAAAGATTGGAGACTAATTAATAAAACTAGAAAGTTTGACGACGAGATTTGCCAATTTACCATGTCAAAATCATAATTTACCCTTTCTATCTTTATTTATTTTTAATTAAAACTTGATTAACCCTCAATTTAACAGAAAAATTAACAGTAAGATTAAAATCGCAAAAACTAGTAGTTGGAGGCAAAAAAAAAAAAAAAGAAAGAAGAAGATTAAGAACAAATATAGCAAAATCGTAAAGATTGAATACTGTATTTGCTAATTTACCTTTTGCAAAATTCATGTAGAATTTCATTTGGTAGTTTGAATACTTGAATTGTTCATAGTTCAATAAGGTCAAAATTATTGTAGTCAAACTAATAAGCTTTACTTTTATGTATTTAAATTATCATCGAACGAAAACATAACATTCTTATAAATATCGTATTTTCACATAATGTCCAAATTTACACTAATACGTACTTATGGAGATGATCATACAAAATTTATACATGATTATAAAGCGAAAATAAGTAAGAAAGTGAATTGAAGTGACTAGTGTTTCCAATTCCCAGAAAAAGAAATATCGGCAGATTCCCGAGGGAAAGAAAACTCACCTATTCTGAAATTTGGGAATTTAAAAGAAACCCTAGAGCCAATTTGGGGGCAAAAAATTCGACCACCTAAAAATCTACGCCCAAAAAATGAGTGGTGATGCAGCGAAATCGCTACTACTCCAACCACGCCAACGCCGAAATTCTCATTCAGCCGGCCCGTACGGCCACCGTTTCAGCAATTTTCCCGTAGGCTCCGTGGTTGAAGTGCGAACCGACGAGGAAGACTTCAACGGCGTATATTTCAGCGCCACCGTGCTTCCGCCGCGGAATTGTCCCAAGAGAGGCAGCAAGAAGAAGTCGAGGAAGCTCTACGTGGAGTACCACAATTTGCTGGCGCAGGAAGGCGGTTCGGATCGTCTGAGAGAAAACGTCGACATGTCGTTCGTGAGGCCCGAGCCGCCTTTGCTAGAGAATGCCAAGGGTTTTGAGCCGGAAGACGTCGTCGACGCGTTTTACAAGGACGGGTGGTGGACCGGCATCGTCACCCGAGCGGCCGACGACGACGAGAAATATACCGTCACGTTTCCCAACCCACCCGACGAGCTCAAATTTAGAATTTCCGAACTGAGGGCTCACTGGGATTGGGTGAATGGGAGCTGGGTCCGCCCCCAAAAACAGGTTTAGCAAACTTCTCGTATTAAATTTCAGCTCAATAAAAATAACAATAAAAACAATCGGCCGTTTCTAGTTGTGCATGTTTGGTTTTTAGTGCTGCTAAATAGATCTGGTTTTCACTTTCTTTGTGCTTATTTGGTTTTTTTTACGCATGATTTTGATTTTCTGTGAGTATGATTTTCGCGTGAGAATAGTTTTTATTTTGCAATCTTGCGTTTTAGGTGATCTATTTCGCTATTATCATTTACTGATATTTTGTTTGCATCTTCGTTTTGGAACTTTGCGAAGAGTATATCAGCAGTGATGTTTAACATGGGAAGAAAGGTGGAAGTTTCATTCGATAGAGCAGATTCTCAGGATGCGTGGTTCCCGGCCACAATTCATGAGGACTCGGGGAATGGAATGTTTTTGGTTGAGCATGAAACTGTAAACTCTAGAAGCAATGTTGTATCCGTTGATTCTATGCATATCAGACCTTGCCCTCCGCCACTTAAAGATAAGAATTTCGTTTTGTTGGAAAAAGTCGATGCATTCTTCGACTTTGGCTGGTGGAGTGGCGTAATTACGAAACAACTTGAGAATAGTAGGTACACTGTCTTCTTTAAGCAAATGAAATGCAATAAGGATCTGAATCAGTCGGAATTAAGAACGCACATGGAATGGAAAGATGGAAAATGGTTCACTTCCTCCCAGGTTTTGCCTACTTACTTTAAGATTTTATCCCTTGCTTTCCTTGTAAAAATAATTTGTTATATTTTTTAGAATAAATTTCATATTAATATACCATTCTTCTATTTCCATCATTGTTACTGCATTTTGTTCGTAAAACTAGTTGATGGTTTTATATGCCACAGAGATAACGTTCTTGCACATGGAACAATGTAAAGTAACATTTTCGGTTGATATTGACCTTCATTATTATGTGCTGTCTATTATTTATGAGCGATCGAGAGTGGATCTTTGTTATGTGATCTCTATATTAGGCTATTTATATATTTTGTGAGTTTTAATATTCAAGTTTCTATTCATTATTTAGAATCATGTGAATTGATTTTGTGTGAATCAATTCTATGGACTTATTATCATTACTCATGTTTTTCTTTTTTAAGATTTATGTTAGACCTTTGCATATAAAGGCATTAGTAAGTCTAATTCCTTGGTAATTGTCTCAGGAACCCTCAAATCAATTCGTAGATGATGTTCCCTGTCATATTGTCTCTGTCGAAAGTGATTCGATTAGCAATTCAATTGATGTAGAGGATGCTCGCTCTGGGAAAACTCACCCTTCACTGATATTAAGAAAGGTTCATGAGCCGCTCGTTCCTGATAATCTGAAATTGGTCCATGTGATGGAATCTTTGTCAAAAAGAAAAGCACATTTATCTGATTCAGGCAGTGAACTTTATAAGCCTTATAAAAAGAGTAAAGAAGGAAGCTTAGTGGGAGCAGATGAAAAGGATAGGCATGATGGATCAGAGAAAGAAACCGTATCATTGACTAATATGGAAAAATCTGTAGCTCAATCTACGAGGAACCAGACTTCCTCTAATCAGCAATGGGAAGAAAAAGTTGTATGTGATACCTGCTGTTATACATTGCATATTCATTATTTTGATTCTCTTGTTATTTCACATTGATCCAATTCATAGTAGTTGTATCATGAGTATGCGACTTTAAATTTATTACTTCTTATCAACAGACGGTGATGTTTTCTTAAGGGTTTCAATATGACCGATTGGGTTGGTTCATCCAGATAGACACTGAGCACATATAATATTTAAACTTCCACTTTCCACCATGTTTGGAGCTCAGGAAATGCAAAATAAGAAGTATTGTGGAAATATGATTTTTTTTTTCATCTCATATATGTGCATTTGTGTATTACATGCCATAGATGATCTATTACCTGTAAATGTTGCAGCAAAGAAAGCGAAGGAACACTCGTACAACACCATTGATCAAAGAGATTGATTCCACGTCCGGGTCACTCGGGAAGAGCATTGCTCCAGTATCTCCACCTGTTCTAGAACTTGTTAGAGGTATAAATCTTTTATGACCATTTCTCTCCAAATTAGATCGTACTTTTGTTCAATTAGCAAATCTGGGAGTGAATTTGCAGAGGTGGAACCAGAAACTACATGCAACTCTGAAGAATTTACTCAGAACGAGAATCAAAAACTAGAAACTGAATCTCCTATTGTCATAGACTTGCCATCTGCAGAAAGTGGGAGCTCGGTAATATCAGGAGGTAATAGGAGTCAACTTTCCGGCAAGAAAAACTTTATTAACGTGAATGACCAGAGCCAACAAGTCAATAACTTTACTAGTCAGAAAAGCAAGGTATGTGACAAAGATGAAAATACAACGGCATTATCATTTTTTGATTCGTTGGTTTTATTTTGTTTCTTATTAAGAAATATTTTGTTCATTTGTTTGTTATCTATGATAGCTTTTGTGAGGTTGAGTTGAGGGTAGTGGTCTGGGCTCAAATACCAGCTGTTGACTTTTGATCTCATGTTTGAGTGGGTTTGAGTCCCGTGCATTGCATCGTCTTTTGTAATTCTATTAAGTATCTAATTTTTAATTTGTTATATTTTATGAAAAAAATAATTGCGTGTTTTAATGGACATATAGGTAGGATATAACCAGGCTAAACCCACCTCATACCTTACCACCATTTGTTCATTCTCCTTATTCTATACATGTTTAACTTTAGGAAGACAATCAATCGGGAAGTGGAGGAGTTACTGAAAAGAAAAAGAGGGGGAGGCCAAAAAAGAATCTCTCTGACAGCCCTAAGCCTTCAGTCACAGGTATAAATGACAACATACTCTTTGGGGCTCTTCATTTTCTCACTTGGAGAAAAAAATAATTATAATTACTTTGCTTCAGATTTTTAATGTAGAATGAATTTCTGATGTAGGAAATGCTGAAAATGGAGCTGTTAATACGGGTGATTTCAGCGGAAAAGATGATCGACTGGTGGTAATTGGGTTGAAGGCCTCAATACCCGACCAGGAGAAGATGACACCCAATCAGAAAAAGATAGCTAATGGAAAGCCAGTTGCCAGGAGAAGAAAAGTCGTAGCGACAAAAAGAAAGTTGACTACTAAGCCTGTATCTGGCAATGCAGAAGAGTTATCCAGACCGGCAAAGAAGAACTGTTCATTGGAGAGAGGACGGGGGCAGTTTTCTAGTGGTAGGATTCCAGTCGAAATTCTTAAAGGTGAGATACTTCTGAACCCTGACTTTGTCAAATATCTTTAAATAATGGTATTTTTGTTTTTATATCGATTTGGAGAAAAGGATAATGGCTATTGTCTATTTGCCTTTTTTCCCTTTGGTAGCCTTTAGAACAACTATCCTTGTTTGTATAGCTGCACATCCCATCTGTAGTTGATGGCTAAAACAAGCAATCTGACATATTTGCTAGTGCTTCATTTTTTGCTTTCTGACTGATGATACTGAGATGTTTTGCAGAACCTTGGCCCGTTGACACAATCATGCAATGTGTTGGGAGTGGTGACAACCAACACAACGGGTTTTTGCTTGAAGAGGCTAGCGAGAAGCAGCCAGAAATAGAAAGACAATCTTCCGATCTGGTAGATAGAGGTGATGCAGCTCTGACTGAGCCATTACTCTCGCCTTGTGCAAACAATACCGTTGGTTTTGTCCTTGATGAATCCACTGAAATGCAATCAGAAAGTGCAACTGAAATTGATTCATCGGTAGATAAAGTTTCTGTTGAAAACTGCACTATACCAATCCAACCACAAAGCTCTGTGGAAAAGGCTGTTGATGTTGTGCTCGATGAGGATAATGAGAAGCGGCTGCAAAATGGAACCGAAGTTGATCCTGCTCCGGTAGATGAAGTTGCCCCGGTACCAACTGAACCCGAAAATCTGCCCTTTGTAAAAAGCACGGTCTTTTGGAAGACCATCGAAGCCATGGAAGTCTTCCAGAAAATGCCACAGAAGCCACATTTCAAGCCTTTGGAAAATGTGAAAGAAAGTTCAAGAGAAGGCTTGGCTATAGGTTACATGGTGACCTTTTCGAGCATGGTCGACAGAACCTCGAGATTGCGGATAACCGATCCCATAAGCAGCATGAACGACGTAAAGGAACAGCTCGGGGACTTGGAAAAGCACGGGTTTGATGTCAGTGTTGTCGAGGCCACAATAAACGAGCTGCTTGAGATGAAGGAAAGAGAGGAAAAGTATCGGGAAGACATAAGATCATTTGACAAAGAAATCACGGAGCGCGACCACGATAGGAGTAGGATTGAGAAAGAGATAGAGGAGATCAAGGGGCATATAATGAGTTTGCAGACACAGCTCTCTCTCATTGAGTCGGCCAAAGAGAGAGAGGATGAAGAGATTTACACTCTGCAGGTTAGGTTGAGGGAAACTGAAGAAGGCTTCAACATCTTGAAGAGTAGTTTTGAACGTGTAGCTTCTAGAGTTCTGTGAATTCGAAAAATGAAGCAAGCTTCATGGCAAGTTGGTTGAATGCTTTGTAGGTGGAGATATGGTTTATTTTATGTGTTTGTAAAGGTCAGCCCCTTCTTAACCCCCCCCTCGTCCTTCAGGTTTAGTAATTAAGTGTGGTTTGTTGCTGCAATGATGGGTGAAAAACAAAAAAATCTGGCTTTATTGTTGCTATATGGAATATGATGCTACTAGGATTTGACTTATCTGAAATCATGCATTGACTTTGACTTTGACTTTGATGGTTGAGTGTATTTAAATGATTTTGATGCTGTTTTATTCACTCAATTTTTTTAATATTTAGAATTGGTTTATGAGGTATGAGATTCATATAATTAATTATTTTTTTTAAATTGGTTTGAGCTTGTAAAAGTTTTAAGTTTTATTTTCTCTTTTAGAAATAAGACAAATTTTGTGGCACCACGAAAAGAAAAAAAAAGGACAATTTTTATGTAATGGAGTTAGTAGTAAAAGTGAATATAAAATTTAAAGGGATATTAGTTGCGAATCTTGATTTTGCACATGACTTTTAAAACGTTTGCATAAAATATATGACCTTTCAATTTGCTAAAAGAAAAAAATCATTAAACCCCCCAACCCGTTAGGGTGTGCATCATTTTACCCATATTCTTTCAAAAAGTTCATTATGCCCCCGACCTTTCGATAAGAAATCGCTAAACCCCCTCTAGTTAAAACTGAACGCTAAACTAAACCTCCGTTAACCAAAATTTATTAATCTTAAATAAAAAACGCAATCCATCAAAAACCCTCCCTTTGTTTTTCTTCTCAATCGTTCTCCCTCTTTTCTTTTCTTGTTCAAAGTGGATTCCTATAAGAAATCTTTCTCCTCTTTTTTTCTACATCTTTTTTTTTTTCTACCATAAGAAGATCTTCTCCCATACTTCGTTGATAGAATTTAGTATTTTGGTGTGAGGTTTTGATTCAAAGGACAATATTTATGGTGGGGTTTTGATACAAAGGACAATATAATGGTAGAATTTTGATTCAAATGGCACATAGGTAGTTAAACCTCGATAAAGTAATAACATTTGGACCGAGAAAAAATATTCATTTAATGAGGTTATTACTTTATCGAACATATTTTAGTGCATTAACCCATATCGGAACCGGAATAAATTATTATTTTAGCGAGATTATCACTTTATCGAGATTTAACTGTATATCGATTTTTGTTTTATTTTTTTAATGTAATTGTGCATTATATAAGAAGTCAAAATAATTTTAGTTATTCAAGAGAAGATGGTGAAAATCAAGAGGAAGATGTTGCAATGACCAAGGAGTCCCGTTTGGATGCAGAAACGATAGTAAACCAACCCACTGAGACTAACACATCCTTTCTTGAAGGTACTTATGGAATCTAACTTGCTCTCTAGAATTTTATTCCTTAGTTATCTCAAATACCAAACCTTTTTCTTTTATATAGCGTAAAGAAATAACACTATAAGTAGTTTCCTCGAAGCATCAATTAGTAATATAATGTATCATCGGTGGTTTATGTATTTGAGTACATAAGGTTAGCTACAGAATAACCTATCCAACTTAGCAATTCCTGACTTACGACTAGAACTTAAACAATATATTGTAACTTTTTGCAATCTTACATAATTATAAGTGGAAATATATGTTTATACCCATTCCCACTTAAAAAAATATAAAATTATCCATCCACTATAATTATAGTTACAAAATACTCAAGTTTATCAATTTATCCTCACTTTTTTACTTGTGCCAATGAGTGCTGAGGGGAGCCTACGGGTGCCGATGGTGAGCCGATTTTCTTCAGATGTACACTGTCTTGAGTGCTGATGGGAGTGCTTATGGAGTGCCTATGGGTGCTGCGGAGAGCTTAAAATTTCTCTCAACATTATAGGCACTCATAGGCTCTCCATAGACACTTCATCGACACTCAAGGCAGTGCACATCTGATGAAAATCGGCTCACCATCGGCACCCGTAGGCACAAGTGAAAAAGTAAGGATAATTTGGTAATATTAGGTATTTGGTAAACATAGCTTTAAGAAATGGATAGTATTATGTTATTTTTAGTGGGAATGGGTATTTGAGCAAATGCCTCTAATTATTAAGTGACTAATTGTTGGCATCTGGAATGTAAAGAATGTTAGGTTTCTGCAACAATATGGCTGAGGTAGTTCAAGAAAACTCCCAACATTATCAAATACTCAACATTTCCTTTTCGGGTTGTCCCATCAATCTTGCAATATTACCTCAAATAGAAAGAAAATGAGTGGACCACATTCACTTAAACAAGTGGACCCCACTATTTTTTAACTTTATACCACTACTTTATACCTGTATATCCACTACTTTACCTTTACACCCACTATCTTAAAATCCGAGTCCCCAATGTTGCAAGATTGGTGGGATGAAGTGAGTAATTATTTTTGCTATTTTAACTGTATATTTAGCTTATGATGTCCCTTTTGCTGCTATTGCAATCAGTGCATCTGCAACGCGGGCTATGAAACCTCTTATTTGTTTGTTGTTAAATTATATATTAAAATATATTACATATTTAAAGTTCAGGGGTAAAGTATTACACTTTTCAAAGGTTGGGTTGGGGAGGGGGGGTGTTAATGTGTTTAAACGGTAATTTAATTGGAGGGGGTTTAGCGATTTCTTATCGAAAGGTCGGGGGCATAGTTGTACTAGCCCGTAATTTTATTATCTACACTTTCTGAGTATATTAAAAGTAGAGAGTTGGAATAATTAGTCGTTAAGAACAAGCTTAGAAAAAAAAATTACATCTCGTGAAACCTAGATAGACTTCAATGAGAATTTTATTTTAGTTTTAGGAACGAATCTAATTAAGTTGTTTTAAGAACGAGGAACCACATTAGCAAAGCATTTTATCATCGTATTTCATTATTATAATATTACCTAACATGCACTAAATTATAAGAGTACGTATCTATATAAATATACGTAATCTTTTTAGGAAATTAATTTTTGAGACCTCAACTTGAGAAAACTTTAAACCTATAAGTCAGTAAGCTTAAGAATAGAGAGAAAGAGAGAGTTGTGCCACATGGGATCCATACTTGGGAAGGGTAGGTTAGTTGTCTTCTTGTTTCAAAATACAAACTTAGCATTATCATTACATTTAAGAGAGGGAGCCATCACTTGGGAGTTTACTTGGAATTAGAAGAGCAAAGTAGTGGATAGTATTCTTGATCCAAGTCAATAAGATTTCAATTCAACAATGTTAATGGAGTGGAGTAGGCATGCAAGTTAGTAGCTAGGCTACTCTATGAACCAAACAATCATGATGTTCCTCACCAAGACATTAAAACCACAATCTAACCATATCTACTCATTCACTTCCATTTCGTCCTACCAAGAATCAAAACTCTATCTTCATTAAACTAACCTGTTGCAGCAGCCGAGACTTGCAGGGGCGAAGCTACAGCCACGTGAGAGGAGCCAGTTGACCCGGCTCAAATAATATCATATATATTTTGCAGTAGAATAGATCAACTAATAGTGTCATAGTATAGTGGTAATGCTCTATCTCTTCAATCTTGGAGGTCATGAGTTTGACCCTTTTTGCTCCCATATCATAATTTTACTCTCCTTTTACTTATATTTGGTCGTTTTTCATTCACTTTTATTTCTTACTTGGTTTTTGACCCGGCTCAAATTTTTCCTGGCTTCGCCACTGGAGACTTGGTCCTCGTCAATAAGGTGCAAGTGTGTTGAAATCAAGTAAGAAATCACCTCTCCCCAAATTCTTGATCTCTTGGCCTTGTGTAGTGTAACCTCTTAACATTGGACCACTACTAGAAGCTAGGTTGCTAAAATAGGGAAGGAAATGGTTAGAGGAAGAGTTGCATGTGTAAATCTTTGGCCAAGAATTGAATTCGATCCCTTTTGGCTCTCTTTCTTTTGAATGCATGTTTGATTGTTAACAAATGTTATGAAGAAATGTTTGCATGGAAATCTGAGCTAGAAGAATACATGAATGTGTAGGATAAGAAGTGTTATGCATGTGTAGATCCACAAGTCAGAAAAATGAATTTTGAACTATTTTTCTCTTCTCTTCTCTTCTTTTGCTTGTTCAACCACCAAATTAAGTTAACGCATGTTGCATGCAAAGACTCTTACGACTTTATGGTACCATATGATCATTATTTGTTCCAAGTAAAGGTTTATAGGTGTATTAAAATGACTGCATGGCTTGATTTGAGTAGTTAGATGTGTGGCAGAATCTGTCCTAAGATTGCCCTGTTCTGCCGGGATTTCTCTTCTCGAATGCGTGACCTTTTCGTACTTGAAAATTCCATGAAATTAATGGAAGTAAAATTTATGACCTAATAGATATTTCTGTAAATTTTGATAATTTTTGGACCATCCCTTATATCTTTAAATTATTTTTACTTTTCAATGCCGAAATTTTACGATTTCTGGATAAGGTTCACTAAATTAGCCATATCTCTTCACACACATAAGATTTACTCTTGATTATTTTTCCTAATTAATCTAGACATGTAGAGATTTCAAAAAATATTCAGTTTGTAGTTCGATCATGCTCGTATGAAAGCAGTTTTTACCATGAATCTAACCGATCGACTTGAACCTAAATTCAGTAACCTTGTTTTAGGTTGAACATGTTCTATGTTTTCAGAGGTCATCACAGATTCAACTTAAGTAAAATTTTGATATAATGTTCCTCTACTTGTCCTCTTATCATGTGTAAAATCTCAGAATTTCTAGAGTAGATTTAGGCCCTAAACTATTGGCTTAGAGATAGATTATCGGAAACTGTTCCAGTTTGGACATTGTTTACTAATTTCATTATTAACTTTTAGATGACTTATCATTTTGGCATGAAACCAGTTCTGAAATGATCTAGACTCTTTAAGGAATCTATATTTATAAAGTTAGAATTTATTGGATGAATATGTGATCTGTGTCACTCTTTTAATGGAGGTGTTCTGCACTTGTTTAATAGAGCATTGAAACATTATTACACTAATGAGTATATAGCTATGACAATTATTACAACCTAATGACTATAAGGTATTGTTGTAAGTCATGTTCATACACTTACTACTAGAATAAGTCGTTAGAACTCGGAGTTAAGTAGGAACGAGAAGTAAAAGAAAGTATCGATATAATTATTGCGTCCTATGTACGAAACGATTAAACTTAGGATATTGTTGTAGGACCGATCATGGAAGAGAAATAACTCTCGATGTTCAGAAGACTCGTAGAATAAATCGATCTACAACAAGGTGGGTAATATTTTCTTTAAAAGTTACTCCCTCCGTCCCACCCATCTTGACGCATTTCTTTTCGGCACGAGAATTAAGAAAGTGAATGATAAAGTATGAGAGAGGGATAAAGTAGGAGAGAGAAATGAAAAAGTAGGAGAGAGAAATGAAAAAAATGAAAAAGTAGGAGAGATAAATAAAAAAGTAAGAGGATAAATTATTTCCTTTTTTGGAAACGTGTCAAGATGGGTGGGACGTCCCGAAAAGGAATACGCGTCAAGATGGGTGGGACGGAGGGAGTACCTTTTAGTTATTAAGCTCTATGAAATCTGTTATTCATGAAAGTTTGTGTGCATTTACCTGTTTAATGCTTTTACATAACAAATCGATCGAGACTCTCATCTGGCCTAACACGTTAGATGAGGGTTAAAAATAGTGTACACGTTTGTTACTAACACAAAATTTGATCATCTTTGTATACCAAGTACTAACATGATTAGTGGTGGATCCAGGGGGCCCCGAACTCGTGTCGAAAAGCGATTTTATATATGTATTTTTTTAAAAAATTCGTATTCCTCCCCCCCGAATGTACATTTCACCCTCTTCTCTATCGAAATTTTAAGTTTCGCTCACCTTCCCTCGTAATCCTAGATCCGCCCCTAAACATGATACGAGGGACTCCTTGAGTTTTGACTCGAGGGCCAAGGCCCAAGTTATGAGCATCAAGTGGTAGAAGTAACGGGAAAATGTGACACAAATGTGCGCACCCAATGTATAATGTTTTGTATGGTTAGAGTAGTTTCTTTTCAAAACCTTCCACTATATATTTCATGCATGGATAAACAGTTTAAAAGCTTTCAAACTGCTCTACCCATTGAGTACATTAGTACTCAGCCCAAATGTTTTCAACTGTTTTCAGGTTGAGCGGCAAGTGACGACGGACAGAGCTGAGGAGGGTTATGTCGTGGATGTGTTGCTTTTCTTTGAATATAGTGATTAAGAACTTCAGAGTTTTCGGATTTAAGTACTTAGTGTTTGTTAACTTTTGGGATGAGAACTATCTTCGGTTATGCATATATATATATATATATATATATATATATATATATATATATATATATAAAAGGTACCAATCTTTCTGATAGTTAGTTCATATTAATTTCGTTTAGAAATAAATATTCCAATTTTCCAAAGATAGTTTAAAAATCTATTTTTATCTTCTTCTTTCCGTAACGTTTTGACTTCCGTGTTCCTTCGTGGGAGTCGGGGCATTACAATAGTGAACTTATTGAAAGGACAGGGGTAAAATGATACACACCTCCAAAAGGTTGGGGGTTTAATGATTTTTTCTCTTGTTAAAATTTACATGCCAACGAATACTTTTTGAGGCCAAAATATCCGACGTGAATGTCAGACTATTTTACGTTGTTTACTATTTAAGTAATAAATGTCATTTATATATGAAAGCATATATAAGAGCATTTTAAAAGTCACTTGCAAAATAAAAAAATCAATCAAAGTTTGTTTATTTACCACTAATATGATAATATCCCAAATTCTAACGGGCAAAATTGTAAAGAAGGAAACGAGGGAAAACTGAGCGGAAGCGTGAATTGAAAGCTAATTCTCCAATCTCCAACTCAATTCAGACTTCCTTCTCTTCTATGCAAAAATGTTAATGCCTGAAAATCGAGACTTCGCCGGCGACAGCCGAGTGCTGGAAGCCTCGGCCGCATCTCCAATTCCGCACTCTCACCGACGGCGATCGCAAAGGCGTCGCCCAGCCAATGCGCGAGGCCATCGATTCCATCCGCATCGCGAGTCGCACCGCCTCTTCCACGTCGGCGACGATGTCGACGCCGTCCACGAAGACGATCGTTGTGATTTCCATCATCAAAGGCAGCGATAGGTGCTCCGGATTTTTCTTTTTCGTCGGAGGAGGAACTCGTTTTTGCGGCGGACGAAAATTCGACTCTACCGCGATGGAAGGTGCGTACATCCTTTCGAGCACGGTGTACAACTTCCGCATCCAAATCGAAGTACTTAATTAGGTTAGTAAATTCATTTTCTCTGTTCTAAATAAAATCAAGCATTGGTGATTGTTAACGAGTTCATATTTAGTGTTTCTTTTAAGTATATTGCTTCGTATTATTCAACATGTACCATTCTGTCATAATCTGCAGAAGAAGTATTCCTTATATAGAAAATTATAGTTAAATATACTTAGAAAAAGGAGTTACACTTAAACCTCGATAAAATAATAACCTTGAAACCGAGAAAAATTATTCATTTAACGAGGTTATTATTTTATTGAACATTATTTTAGTGCATTGGCCTACATCGGGACCGACATAAATTATTATCTTAGCGAGATTATTACTTTATCAAGGTTTAACTTTACTACACTTTTACTGCAGTTGGCTTGAAAATCTACCTCTAATTGGTTAAAACTCTTACATTATTTTCTTTGCTTTTATTTTTACCATGATTATCTAATCTTTTGCAAGTAAGCAGCCACTGAAATCTTGTGCTGTGACTTAGCCTTACAACTAATCATAAAAGGACCATCATTGATGGCCTTAACAAAAACAGCTATCCAGCTACTGCATGTTAACAATTAAAATGCTTTGATCGATCCATAACTGTCTAGTTCATGTAGTTGGCTCTTTTAAGCCACTCACAACCACGGTCAATGAATATATTTCGACAGCTCGACCTAAAAAACCTCGGCAAAATCAAGATCTACACGAGGCCGGCCATCCCACCACTGTTGCAGTTTTGGGATGGCCGATCAAACTCCTATTTCCAAGTTTGTTGAAGTTTACTAAAACTTTGTTTTCTTGTTTTATTTGATTTGATTTGATTTTCCATGTGCTTGTAGATTAAATATAGGACATGCTCATTGAATTTCTGCACCTAACTTAGGACAGGGCAACATTGGATCATTAATGCTTTTAACATCGTCTTGTTAAATCCTTGTCCTTTCTTTGCTGTTTGATATCCTAGTCCTAGTCATCCTCAAAACAAGAACTGTATTACTATGAGGTTTGCTGGAAGTGTCAACATTCATTGGATAAGGGTAACAAAGGAAACTTGAAAAGGTACTTTTTTTAGTTGGGATAAGAGAATTAGGGATTGAATCAAAAGTGAGGAATACTAAGGCTATTGATGGTAGTTTGCATATTTGAAGTAAACTTGTTTAGAATTTCCCTTGTAAATGTTATGGCGGGCGTATGCCCTCTCAAAATCATGTGGAATCCCGATTTGTATGTTTAATTTTTGAATTTTTATTCACATTCCCCTTAGTTATCGAAATTACGGAATCCCCCTAGTAAATAAACAAACACTGTGATAGTGTTAGAGCCCCATTATTATGTCCCACATCGACTTGGTGAATATCCTGTCTCTTTTATATAAGATTTGATATCCCTTCCCCTTACAAGGCCTTTTAAGGGGAATGTGACCGTATTAGAGCCCATTATTATGTCCTACCCTTTTAAAGGGAATGTAACCCAATTTATCAAATAGAAAATAGTACAATTATTTTGACGTATAGGTTTTCATGTCTCTATAGAAATGAACTGAATTTAAGTACTCATTAATGTTGTGAATAGAAGAAAACTTTTGGCGTTGTACCAGTAAAGTTAACATTATTATTGTTTAATTAATGTTGTTGGTTGAACTGCTTTTAGTTATTCCCTCAAACTGTTCATGTGGGTGTTAAATAATTTTAATTCTTGAGACCCCGGCAAATACATGGTGAAACATATATAATTGGATTTCCCGTAGCCGGAAATCACATGTTTGAATGTCCAAATGGTTCTAGGGTAACTACGTCGAAAATATTAGTTTAGTGTGGTTTACATTTTGTTTATAGTTTGGATACTTCGTGAGTTTAGAGACTATTAAGTAAAAACTAGATTTACCACATTCAATAATGATTGCGAGTTTAAAATATAACATACATATATAACTGAAAAAATAACTTAACTATTTATCCTAATTTAGAATTGTAACCTTTGGAAACTAACTTTAACTACCTTCTATGGAGTACCATGGATGTGTGTTTCAAAATGCAATCTAATTCAAAAGACAAATCTAATGATACTTACCATAAATATTTGTAATAAAAAATTACAGTATAGGGCAGCTATTGTGATAGCATGTGCCAACAAAGATTTATTACCAAACTAGGCTTCATTATTAAAAAGAGCTAATTAAAACAATTACCAGAATTTCGAAATGTTAGGTCTTAAACATCAATTAATTATTACTGTAACTAAATAATTTACTGCTGATAGGATTTATTTTAATTACCAATTAATAACTTTCTTAAAAAGACACTCCATGATTTGGAAAATGATTTATTTTTATGATAAAGTCGTGCCCTTGTTCGCAAGTGGCAATTTTTGCATTGAATGACGGCCAGAATCTAGTTGTTTCTAAAAAATCCGGTTGCTTTACTGCATTACTAAATAGCGTAGTTATTGCCACCCACCCGCTTAGTATAAAAGACTTCTCCTTTACCACATTTCATCAACAAATCTCTTTCTGCTACACATATAGGTTGGATCCTTTTCGGATTTTAGTTATTTTATTTTAAATTTTTAAATGTAGTGAATCATTTGTTATCATACTTGTTTTTAAGTTTGTATTTTTTTTTTGTTTCGTTCTAGTTTTTTTTTTCTAGTCTGTTTGATTTACTTTTAGTCTCAACCATCACATTCTAACACTTGAATTTGTTTGACTCTATGCTATCTAGGATGACTTTAATGGCCAATAATCATCTCATTTTGTTTATTGGTCCTTCAGAGTTTAGATTCACAATTTTTCCAACTGAATTTGTTTCAATAACTTCTTGCAGAAAAATGATGCAGAAAGTCTTCGCGGTGAAGGTAGAAGAAGGCAAGAAAGGTCAAGATGGCGAGCCTTCCGTTGGCCCCGTCTACCGGAATCCTCTGTCCGAGCATGGTTACCCTCCAATTGATCCAAAATCATCCACCGTTTGGGATATTTTCAGGTGATCATGCAGAGCTAACGTTTAAGCAAAATTTGCCTTGAAAAGTTTATGTTCCTCAAAATTAACTACCTAGTTATTGAGTTAGAATGTTGTTGTGTAATTATAGATATATTTGAACATGCAGATCATCTGCTGAAGAGCATTCTGCAAATAGAATGCTAGGCTGGCGTGAGTTGGTGGATGGGAAGGTATTTATCTTTATTTAGTTTTGAAAATGATTATCTTCAAGAAATTCTATTTTACGGCTACAATTTCTTGAAAAGATATATAAATATTTATTTTTATTTCGTTTACAGTGGGGACCTTATAAATGGAAAACATACAAGGAGGTGTATGATGAAGTCATACAAGCTGGTTCTGCCTTGCGGGCGCATGGTTTTGAGCCTGTAAGAAAAATGCATTCATTCAAACACTGCAATACTGCTTCTAGAATCTTCCTTGACTGTCTGAACATTCTACTCTAGGGTGCTCGAGTTGGAATCTATGGAATGAACTGCCCTCAGTGGATTGTAGCAATGGAGGTGAATAAAGGGATTATAATCTTGTGTTTTCCAATTGATTCAGTTCAGTAATTCTAATTTTTTTTCGTGTTTTTTATTTCCAAGGCGTGCGGCGCTCACAGCTTAGTATGTGTTCCATTGTATGATACACTCGGTAAATATCTTACCTGTAGCGTAATCGTGTGTTAAGTTTTGAGATTTTTTTGAAATGACACAAATGTTCTTGCATTCGAGATAGGCCCGGGAGCTGTTAACTATATACTAGATCATGCAGAGATCGACGTTGTGTTTGTTCAAGACAAGAAAGTGAAAGAAGTAAGCACGAAACACTCAAATCTCTTGTAGTTCTCTGTAGCTTCACTGCATTTGCTCATACCGATCTAAACGTGTCTTCATTACAGCTGTTGAACCCCGAATGCAAGCATGCTCAGAGACTAAAATGTGAGTGAAGAATCCGAACTTCATCTTCTTCCTCGAACTGTTTTTGTTTAATTTGTGTTTTGATTGCCTCGTGTTGCAGTGATGGTCTGCTTCTCCTCGTTTACAGAGGAGCAGAAGGATAAGACTGCTGGCATAAGAACGTATTCGTGGACCGAGTTCCTTAACTCGGTAACATCTTATGATCTCCATTATATTTATTCTTTAACTGTTGGTTGTTTGATCATTGCTTATAATTTACCGATCTTGAATTAGGGGAAAGAGAAGCCGTTTGAGACGTCTCCACCGGAGCCATCTAGCATATGCACAATTATGTACACCAGTGGCACAAGTGGTGATCCTAAGGGTGTCATTTTGACTCACGAAAACGTTGCGACGAGCATCAGAGGGGTTGATCTTTTCATGGAGCAATTTGAGGACAAAGTGAGTTCATTTTGAGGATCTTGATCTTTAATTCATTAATAGCTACAGTTTTTTATGATGGATTCTTGATGTGTAGATGACTGTGGATGATGTGTACATATCTTTCCTCCCTCTTGCTCACATTCTTGATAGAATGATTGAAGAGTATTTCTTCCATAAGGGTGCTTCTGTTGGCTACTATCATGGGGTGAGCTTCTAGAATATTCTCTCTCTCTATATATATATATATATTGATGTTCTGGGCTTGTTATTGAAGGAAATCAATGAAATAAGGGATGATCTGGTAGAATTAAAGCCTACATTCTTGGCAGGAGTGCCAAGAGTATATGAAAGAATTCATGAAGGCAAGGAAATGAAGGAGTGTTTAATACTCAATTGATCCATGCAGCTCTGTGTTATGTTCATTCACATTTGAGTTTTCTCTCTCTTCAGGAGTTCTAACAGCACTAGAGGATCTCAACTGGAGGAGGAGGAAGATTTTCCACTTGCTCTACAAATAGTAATAACACGACTTCCATTACATTATCTTCACTAAATGTGTTTTGTGACTAATCTCTTTGCATCTCATGGTGCAGCAAGCTCCACTGGATGAATCGAGGATACAAGCAAAAGACGCATCGCCCTTGGCCGATTTCCTCGCTTTCAGAAAGGTCAGGAGCCGATTAGGCGGGAGGCTCCGGCTAATCGTCTCCGGGGGCGCCCCGTTGAGCAGTGAGGTGGAGGAGTTCCTGAGGGTTACTTCTTGTGCTTTTGTAGTACAAGGCTATGGTGAATGATACTTGCTCATGTTACTCATGACGAGAGAAATCCATAGCTGTTATCTGATGATTTGATACATGTAGGGTTGACGGAGAGTTGCGGATTGTCGACCTTGGGCTACCCCGACGAGATGTCCATGATTGGAGCAGTCGGGTCCGCATTCGTTTACAATGAGGTCCGACTAGAGGAGGTTCCCGACATGGGCTATGACCCACTCGGAGTACCTCCTCGCGGAGAGGTTTGCCTTAGGCCCAAGTCCGCATTTGCGGGCTACTACAAAAACCCGGAGTTAACCGATGAAGTCGTCAAGGATGGGTGGTTTCACACAGGTTTGTTGAGTTTCGGGTTTGTTTTAGTCAATTACTCCCTCCGTCCCGTAATTTGTAGCCACATGTTTTTCAGCATGAGAATTAAGAAAATAGATGATAAAGTTTGAGAGAGAGAGAGAGAAGTAGATGATAAAGTATGAGAGAAGATGAATAATATAATAAGAGAGTAAGAGAGAGAAGATGATAAAGTAGAAAAGAAAAGATGATAAAGTAAGAGAGATGATGATAATTATATGTCAAATTCGAAAAGTAGTCACTTTTAATGTAAAATGAGAGAGTAGAAGAGAGAAGATGATAAAGTAGAATAGATGATGATAATTATTTGCCAAATTCGGAAAGTGGTCACTTTTAGTGAGACATCCCAATCAAAAAAAGTAGTCACTTATAGTGGGACGGAGGACGTATATGATGACGAAAATATATTTGATCGACTATTATTATGATCGCGCAGGCGACATAGGAGAGATGTTGCCTAACGGAGCGATGAAAATCATCGATAGGAAGAAGAATCTGATCAAATTGTCTCAAGGAGAGTATGTTGCTATGGAATATCTTGAGAAAGTTTATGGCATTACACCTATTATTGAAGATGTAAGCCTTAAAATAATCTCACAATCCGGTTTTTTAGGTTAAAGTATAATCTTGTGTTTTATTCACATATTGTTCAAATGGTCTAGATATGGGTGTATGGGGATAGCTTCAAGTCGATGCTCGTGGCCGTGGTGGTTCCAAACGAAGAAAGCACGAAGACATGGGCCCGACGGAGCGGCTGCAAAGGTTCGTTTCCGGACCTTTGCACCCTCGATCAGCTCAAGGATTATATTATCCTTGAGCTGAAGACTACAGCTGAGAGAAACAAGGTAGTTTCAAAACTCCAACATTTTTTAATAATGATTGTTTTTTTGATTGCGATTGATTTTGGTTGAATTAGTTGAGAGGATTTGAGTGCATCAAAGGTGTGATTCTGGAGCCTAAGCTGTTCGAATTGTCTGAAAAGGAATTGGTAACTGCAACATTGAAGAAGAGACGAGACAAATTGCTCAAGCATTACAAGGTAAGTAAGGGAAAATGACAATAAAGTGTCGAAATGTTCGTTTTAAAAAAAATAAATAAATAAATTCCGCCCTCCAGTCCCGGTGAATTTCATTAGTGAATTTTGCAACTGTCTGCTTATTGCACCTAATCATTCATCAAATCTTCGCATGAAAATTGAAAGTTGGTGGGATCGCATTATGCAGGTGGAAATTGACGCACTGTATCAAAAACTAACCGGATCCAAGCCATCTTTATAGAGTGAGCAAGAGCAGTTTGCAGCCACTACTATATGTTTGTACTGTATAATATGTACTCCCTCCGTCCAGTTCGACTTCTCTTGTTTCTTTTCGGCATGAAGATCAAGATGAATGGGTGATTGTGTGTAGAATGGTAAGTCCCATAAAGAAAAGTGAGAGTTTGTGTAGTAATTATTTTCCTTTTTAGGAAATAAGACAAGTTAAGTGGACAACCCAAAAAGGAAAATAAGACAAGTCAAGCGAGACGGAGTAAGTATCATATATTATTTGTAAGTGCTGCTCAATGTGCTAATTAAAAAGGTTGGAGTTGAAGTTCTTGTGGATCTGAATTTGGAGATGGTAAAGATTTAGCCTTTCGTGATGGAATTGTAATATGCCTCTGTTTTTTATTCTTGAATTAAATAAGAACCGCTAGTGAAATTCGATTAATTTAAGGCAAATTGACATGGAAGGTCTCCAAATTTTGCTCGATTAAATGAATTTGTCCTTAATTATTAGTATTACTTTTTTAGTTAAATTTTTCGGAATAAATTTGTCTAATTTCATGAGAAAATTTCGATCGCACCAGAATTGACTATACATACAATTTTTCTCTTCCAAACTGTCTCATCTTATTCATAATTGTAGTAAGGATCCGGATCCGGATCCGAATCCGAATCCAACGTATGGAATAAATTGATGAAAGCATAGCCTTCCATCACCCTCTAAACATAACTGGACTGAATCCAACTCCCAGCCTTGTGTTTCCTTGCACGCCATTCTTTAACCATCTTCTCCACCTCAAACACACCACTCCGAGCTCCATTCTGACCGTATATCTTCGACAGCATGCGTACACTATATGATCATCTTCTTCCACTTTCGATATCCCCTTCGCCGCAAACTCACCAATCTCCAAACAAGAATGAACACTACAAGTCCCCGTGGGATGGCACAGCGGTTATGGTGGGTGGGCACGGGGCCGATAGGTCCTGGGTTCAATTTCCACCAAGACCGCTATGTGATTTGTCTGTCACCTTGCATAAAAATTCTCAGTGTTGTTTTCTAGAACTGCACTATACTGGTATACTTGTTTTTAAAATGAATAAATTAATTATTTCTTAACAAATTAATACTCGCTCTGTTCCGCTATTTTTATCTTGATGGTGTTCGGCGTGGTGTTAAAAAAAAGTAGAAAGTATGTTAAAGTGGTGGGATCCACTGTTTGAGTGATTGTGGTCCAGAAGTTGTTTTTCTTTTTGGAACAAAGACAATAATAGCGGGATAGCTGAAAAATGAACCTAAGACAAGAATAACGGGACGAGTGGAGTATTTCATTGTTACTAGATACTCCCTCTGTCCCAATATTTGTGGCTCAATTGGTTTCGGCATTGAAATTTAGGAAGTAGTATTATGTGATGTAGATTGTTTGACTTTTTGATAATTAATTTTGGGCAACACAATCTTTATCTTTTTTGGAAGTGAGCCACAAATATTGAGACATCCATTTCAAAAAAGTGACCCATAAATAATGGGACGGAATTAATAGTAAATAATAAAATGACATTAAATATGATGTATAGATAAACTTATAACTTCTTAAATTTATTCAATTAAAATTCGATTCCATTAAAGTTCGAGAACACTCTCTAAATTAATAACTCTCTAAAATAATAAAATCTCACAATCCCGACAACATTAATTTAGAGAGAGTATTGCAAATGGATCATTAATTATTATATCTTATTATTATTATTATAACCTAATAATTATTATCATTATTATTGTTGTAAATATATTTTATATATATACTTACCATATATTGTGATGACCATGTAAACCCTAAAAGTTCATGAGCCCATCTTGTACTCTATAATTCACCCTCATAATAATACACATCTATTTGTCATTCTCTCTATTATTCTTTCGTTTTATTTACTTTATAACACGTTATCAGCACGAAGAAGCTCTCTTCACGAAAGGATTCCACCGAATTGCTACCGAAGCCTCACACCTAATTAGATCTAAAAGAAAGGTACCGTAACCTTTCTTATAACCTTTTGTTCTTAATTAGATCTTCAATTTACAGTTTTGAAATCAATTATGAAAACTCTCCCAAAATTGACGCAAAATTTTAGAATTTTGATTAATCTACTTATGTCACAAAAGGCTTGATATGTGCCTTATGGATATAGTAAATATCTATCAATATGATTCACAATATAGTGATATATATATATATATATATATATATATATGTATGAAGGTCCATGAATGATTTAACTTGCTCAAAGCATGCAAGTCAAAAAGATGTTTTCAATTAGACTACAAAAGTCACTGTAGGGGCTGAAATAGTACAGTCGTATAAGATATAATAAGAACGACGAGTATCCATTGACAAAAGGGTACAAAAATGATGACTTGAGTTTGATAGAAACTCCTGAAGAACATAATACTTATATGTATACTCCGTCCAAATGACTTACATGGAGCAAATAATTATGAATTATTTTATTCATTGATAATCCAACTCATATCATTGTCGGCATTAGAGGAGATATGAAATATAAATGATAGAATGACGCAAATATCTCATTTGATTAATTATTTAGATTCACGTACTATGAACCAGAAGTTCATCAAATTATGCAGTGCAAAAGGAGTGATTAAAATGAAATATACATGTTGTATATGCACCATGAAGGAACTGAAGTTCCTCATAGATAAAATAAACCAATTGATTATCATTGACGCCAAAAGCGTGAGAGATTTGTTGGTGCTAAAGATAAAAAGTCCGCGAAAAAGAAATTTAGAACACATCACTCCAAATTCCTCCTGAAGATGATATGTGAATCATTATATATAAAAGGTATTGAGGAAATCAACTCATGCCTAAAAGACGGAGTTAGAATCAAAAGACTTAAGTTGAACTAATAATTGTCTCGACCTCCAGATCGAGCATCTCCCTGATGGAATTACGCTAGTCGAGCTACCTGAAAAGTCTTTAAAGATATTTTATTGTATCGCATCTATTTATCTACCTAATGGTTGCTTCAATCATTTGAAGTGGATGAAGACCCATTTAGACCTACAGAAGATAACAAAGATGTTTTAGGAAGAGAAGTTCCTTCCTTATGTGTAATTGGAGAATTTGAAATGGTATTGATCATCCTTTGTTATCTTCGAGACAAGCATGATATTGGTCATTTATTTATGAAAGTAATGATATATTGATATATTCCATGCTATAAGAATAATTAAACTTGTGTTGCACATATTAGTGTAAACCTTGAAGATAACCTTGAAGATTGTTATCTTGAGGGGGAGTAACAAATTGTAAATAATCCTGAAGATTAGGATCGACTCCTAAATGTCAAATGACCATGAAGGTCAAATGGTTGTACTTTTTTTCCTTTCTAAGTTTTTTTTTCCAAAGGGTTTTCTTAGTTAAGGTTTTTAACGAGACATTCAATGCAACACACGAGTGAATGCGTCATTGAGATTGATTCATAAAAGAGCCAATGCAATACATGATCTTCAAAAGAGTGGTGACGTCAACATCCAAAGCAAATTCGCTCAGTGACAATCTAGCGGATTCTTTTACAAAGATATTACCAACGTCGACATTCAAGAAGTTGGTACACAAGATCGATATGAGCCGACTCAAGTATCAAGAATGACTATATTAAGGTGGAGCAGTTGTACTCTTTTTCCTTCGACCAGTTTTTATCCCGAAGGGTTTTTCTGGCAAGGTTTTAACTAGGCAACAGTTTCTTTTAGGAATAGTCAATCAAGGAGGAGTGTTGTAAATATATTATATATATATATTTACCATATATTGTGATGACCATATAAACCCTAAAAACTCATGAGCCCATCTTGTATTCTATAAATAGAGGTCTTCACCCTCATAATAATACACATCTATTTCTCATTCTCTCTATTATTCTCTCGTTCTATTTATTTTATACTCCCTCTGTCCCGCTATTTCTGTCCTACTTGCCTAATCTAGTCGTCCCGCTATTTCTGTCATCTTTCCTAAAATAGTAAAAATTACTTTTAAACATAAAATGAAGTGGGTCCCCCTTACTCACTATTCAACCCCCACATTCTTATACTCTCTCTCTTCAAAAATCTATCTCTCACTCGATTATGTTCCGCTCCGAACTCAGAAAATTATGATTTTTATCTTTTTGAAAACTTTAGATTATTTCTTCAAATACAATTTAAAAAATATATAAAAAATAAAAATCGATTGCATTTCACTAGCCTTGCAAAAATTTGGATAATTCTCATTTCTTTCCACCAACCACTCCTCGAAAACTGTGTCATTTTCTTTATACAATTAAAACTCATAAAATACACACTAAATTAAAATTTCTTAATCTCCTTGCCGAAGTCAACTGGGACGTTTTTAGCGGGACGGAGGGAGTAATAATTATCTATTTTTGGCTCAACGAGTTTTTGGATTTTTTTCGAACAAAACATACACGTAGTCGCTTGCTAGGCCCAACCATATCTTAAATCAATATCCGTACTAAATGATAGCACACACACGTCATATCCAATTAGAGATTATGGATTTCAGCCTCCAAAATACTTCACATTCACAGCCCAATTTTACAACACGTCAGATTCATACTGAGGGATGACAATTAGAACCGGACTTGATCCCGCTCTGCCCCCACCCCGTAGAAGCATGGGAAGGGTCCAAGACACGCCCTGCAGGGGTCTAGGTCCCATCTTGCCCCGCCCGCAAAGGACCCGCCATATTGTTTTTGTCAATTTATTTTTTAAATTAGTAAATTATGATTTATGCATTTAAAATTGGCATTATTTCTCTCTTTAGTCGTTACTTTTGTTTCTCTCATTTCCTTCGTTATTCTCTCTCGTTATCATCACTCTACGATGCTAAAGCATAAAGTAGGTACAAGTATATTTAAACTTCAAAATCATATAGAAACGTGAATTTACTCTGAAATAAATATGTACCAACAGTTAGGGTTAACTTTATATTAAACAACGCACAATAATTCAAGTTACTATTTAAAATTTGATCATATTCGTTGTTTTTTAGAAGAAGAAAAAAAAATTTACATTACATAAATTCGCGGGGTCAGGTTTAGGTAAACCCACCCCACATGGATCTGGTTTCTGGGTCCGAAAGTTTAGACCTGTACTGGTCTTGAGTCCGAATTTGGGTCCTATGGTACCCGGCCCCAACCCACAAAATTGTCATTCCTATATCTATTATAACACCTATACAAACTGATTATCCATATTTGAAGATTCTTCTATTTTGAAATGCCAGTAAAACTCTTCATATTTGCAATCTCCCGCTTCCTATAAAATTTCTTGAGCTGACGCTTTGCCTTGCAGTTGGGGAAGTTTCTCAAGTCATAGTAATGTGATGCAATCTCAACCAACCTACAAATATTTCCATGGGATTCATAAGTTTTCAATTTTCTTTCAGTTAAAACAAATCACGGAACGATACATCTCCAAAACACATAGAAGACAAGAGGAGGCCTACTCGAAAACTAACCATTCACCGCGAATCTCTGTCACGGTCCGAATGAAATTCCTGCTTGTCAAGACATATTCGTTATACACAACCCACTCCGGTTTATGATCCAAGCAACATGAAGGGTGTAGCTGAACAGCCTGCCAAGACAAACCAATTCCTTAAGACATTGATGGATCGAAAACGATGAAGGGGAACGCAAGGATAAGTCATCACTACATACTTGGTTGTCCTTCACGGTAAGATAGTGGCCGGAGCGATCCAAATGGGCAACCTGCATGAAGCATCCAGCTAGCATAGCCTTCCTTATATTAACATAGTAGTCTGGACTGTTGATATCTGTGCTGCAGATCCTCAAGTTGAATCTGGCCATGATCCTAGCTAGCTGCTGCCTAACGTTATCCGCGGATTTGAGAGCCTTGTGGTTGATGAAGTTGTCATAGCACCACTGTGGATCTCCATCTAAAATAGTTACACCATTATAGCCAAATGTTAATACTGATTTACTACCTATGTCCCGCTATTTCTGACACACTTTTCCGAAATGGACGTTCCGCTATTTCTGGCATACTTCCTAATTTGGAAATAACTATCATCTCTCTCATACTTTACCATCTTATCTCTCCTACTTTTTCTTACTTTATCGTCTTCTCTCTTACTTTACCATCTTCTTTCTTACTTTATCTCCGAGCCCAAATGAAGTGTGCCGGAAATAGCGGAACAGAGGTAGTACAAAATTATACAAAAAGGTGGAAATTATACAAAATTAGAAATTCTGAGTATATAACATTAGAACTTACTGTTTTGCTTGTAGGCATGATAGACATTCAAAAGAGTGAGATGATCTCCATCAACGTGACTGAACTGAGCTTTCGCTTCGTCAGCAGTTTTTTGAGCAAACCTAGGCCGGAGAAAGCAATTCGGAGCTAGAGAAAATAACGGTCATCACAGAAGAAGCCCACGGAAGGTCAGCACTTGTGCACGAAGTAAACATATCTGCATAAGCAATAAACAGAAGAAATTTTCTGCGCGTGCAAGAAAGGCTAAAGCATGAGCTTCACACAGAGTGAAAAGGGTAAAGAGGCATACCTGAAAGCATGGCACAGACCGAGAGGATCTCGTTCGAGCAATTAAATTCAGGGCTAACAATCAGCATCTTTGCCATCTGAGGATCCAAGGGAAACTCGCTAATGAGTTCACCCAAATCGGTCAGGTTTACATCATCATCAAGGGCTCCCAAGTAATGCAAGACCTCCAATGCTCTCATCAGGGTCTTCGGAGAAGGTGGATCCATGAAATCAAAGTGAACCAAATCTTCTACGCCAAGCTTCTTCAGAGTTAAAACTGTATTCGTAAGATTAGATCTTAAAATTTCCGGATATGTCTGTGGTACAAGGTCGTTATCGAAGCTCTCTTTAGTATACAGCCTGAAGCACTTGCCCGGCTGTGTTCTTCCAGCACGTCCAGCACGTTGTTTGGCACTAGCCTTGGATATAGGAGAGACCAAGAGAGATTCGTTACGGATTTGAGGGTTATATAGCTTCTGCTTGGAGAATCCGGGATCAACCACATACACTATCCCATCTATAGTCAAAGAAGTTTCAGCTATGTTGGTTGAAACAACTATCTTCCTTCCTACAGAGCGACCCTCCTCTGCTATTGGAGCATCTTCAAATATCTTTTGCTGCATTTTCGGAGGAAGTGAGGAGTACAGAGGAACAACCTTAACCGGTCCCACTTGATCCCCTGCATTCGCTATTTCCCTCCGAATTTTCCTACATGCATCTTCAATCTCCTCTTCGCCGGTAAGGAAAGCAAGTATATCACCGGGAGGCTCACAAAAGTGTATCTGACAAACGGTCCGTATAGTTGCTTCAAGGTAATCTCTCTCGGGCTCTTGTGTGTACAAAATCTCAACCGGATGAAGCCTTCCCGGAACGTTCATTAGAGGTGCACCGATAAAGTAGCCTTGAAACTTCTCAGCCTCAAGTGTGGCACTCATAACCACTAGTTTCAAATCAGGCCTATTTCTCAACACTTGCTTCAGAATACCAAATAGAAGATCTGTTGCCAAAGTTCTCTCATGAGCCTCATCAAGAATTATCACTTTGTATCTCTCCAATAGTGGATCAGTCATGGATTCTCTTAAAAGCATACCATCAGTCAAATACCTGCAAAACAAAAAAAAGTAAGAATCTATTTCCCTCAGAAAACAGATTGAAGGAAACAACAAGCCTACTTTAAAACAGTTCGGGAACTGCTGCAATCCTCGAAACGAATGGTGTAGCCTACTTCTTGACAGAGTTCAAGATCCATTTCTTCAGCAACTCTACTCGAAACGGACATAGCAGCCACCCTTCGAGGCTGAGTACATCCAACCATGAACTTTTTGCACTTATCTGGTGTCTCTAACTCTACAGAGTCAAGAACAAATTGGGGAATCTGTAATATAGAAAAATTAACCTTCAATTAGATACCATAAACCACACATTGAAATTGCAGTCAAATTCACAACGGCGATATAGGAAAAGACAAACTCGATTTACTCTTTCTCAAATCCAAATCAACATTTTAGGAATTTAACACCGTTTGATAGTATGATACATTCTTAATCTATACATGATATATGCAATCAATCATGTGTGGGTAGTTTCTTGTTCTTGCTAATCGTATGTATGCCTATTCTTCTTCGATATTTCAACTCCAAAGGGATAAGAAAGGGCAAAACACCAATATATGTGTTTTCTCTGCATATCGATCTAGGGTTCAATCTCGTAACAAAAATCATGAAAAAAACTCAAATTGCATGAAAGAAAAATCAATTCAATCAATTCAAGGGGATGAAGACTAACCTGAGTTGTTTTGCCACTACCAGTTTCGCCGACGAGAATTATCGTCTGATTCTCTCTGAAAACCTTCAAAAACTCCTCCTTCTGATGCCAAATGGGCAGACTCCTCCTCTTCTCCAAAATCTCGTAATATCTCTGAGAATAAGGCTTCGAATTCCACTTATTTATCGTCGACTCCGCCGCTGTGATCATTCCGCCGTTGGAAATCGAAAGTTTCCGTGGCACGGCGGTCCCGTCCGCTACATCAAACAGACATACTTTCCTCTTTCTCCCCAGTCCCCATGCCCATCAAGTCGGTCGGTTGATTAGGGAAATTTCCTGATCGAGAAGCAAAACCCTAGAGAGAAATTGCTGTATGGAAGGAAAAGTTGATCTTTTGGAGGGACTTCTCTGCATGCATATTTATAATGTATCAAAGAGTGGAGGCCAAGTAAAGAGCGTTTCAAATTTCAATATCCGCGCCGTAAAACTCGATATTCAATTATTATTCGAATAGTAAATTTCATTCGTATTTCATTAAAATATGGAAATTTGTCTTCTAATTGTATATTGAAAAGATACCGGTTTTAGGCTCCGTTTGGGAAAATAACTTAATTAATGACTTATGATAAAAGAGTAAATCAGACATATACCAAATAAAGAAACAAACACTTTTGAAAGTTACAGGACCCAAAACAGATAGAAGTTAAACCCAAATTAAACACATTTTAATAATAATAGTGTTCATTTTTTTGTTTTGTAGCCTTATAAAATGTCAAATTTCAACCCTCTAACGAAGAGTATAATTCACACGTATTTTTCTGTTCAATAATTTCCATAGGAGGACCAATATCAAACAATTTGTAAAATTATAGGATCAAAATCAAATACTTTAATAAAATATTGGACTGAAATCGGACACATCCACATTAAAGAACCAAAAACGAACATAAATCAAATTAGAGGATCAAAAATATTTCATAACTAAATCTACAAAAAGTTTGAAAATCATAGTAAATCTATAAATATAGCACATAAATAATATATATTTTTCTATTTAATTACATATTCACAAATATTGAATCAAATATTTATATTTGGAATATAAACATTATAAATATCCCTTCAAAAGTAATAGCAAAAACTAGGTATCAACGAACACCACCTGCAAATATCTACCGAGGAAATATTATAATACATACTCTGGTTCACAAGAAAAGTGAAATATTATTTCATCTTAGGTTTACATACAAAGGGGCTTTCAACAGCAAAGTGAATCAAGTAACTTCTCATTTACACACACAGTCAGAAAAAAAAAATATGCGCAGTCAGTCAGAATTTAACTTCACTTCCAACCACCGGAACAATGTTTCTCCTTTTAATTCCTTCCTCATTCAACAGAGCTCTGCACCAGAAAGCTATCAAGTAGATCTGCATTGCCAAGGTTAAACAATTTGGTAACAGTAAGTAAACCAAGTTCCGCATTGATACGGAGTGTTTATACAGAAAACGCGCATAAATGAAGTTACGCACTTGGGAGGTAGGAGACGCGGGCCAGCACCGTTATTTGGCCTAACGGTTTTGAAGAACCGGGCGGGCAATAGGCCGGTTGTTGCTGGCGCTGGCTGGGGAGCCCCCGTTATTACCAAATTTGTGCCGGAGCTGAGACCTGCAAACGAGAGAAGCCAGTCGAGTTAGTTCAATTACTGAACCTTATCAATAGGAAATGTTATTTGTAAAGAGCAAGTATAAAGCAAAAGTTAAGTAGTCCTAGATTTCTATACATATGATGAGCAGAAAAAACTCGTGTCCTAAGATAGTATTTGGAATAGCTTTTATAAGCAGTTTTTAGCTATTTATGCTTAAAATTACTTAAAGTTGTTTAAAGAAAGGTTGTTAGTGTTTGCAATATTTTAAAAAATAAAAAAAAACTTAATTTTAGAAAAAGCAGTATTCCACTCCCATGGCAGCTTTTCAATTTTTTTGGCTTCTGTTTTTTAAAAGCACTATCTGACCAGTTTATGAGTTTCTGCTTATTATGACTTATTTTAAGCTCTAAAAAAAGCAGAAGTCTACATTCCAAACATTAAAAGTAGTATGGTGAAAAAGGCTCATAAATAGCTTATTTAAGTTGTTCGAAACACAACCTAATATGAGTAAGGAAGAAATAGGATTATATAAGGCTGCAGCAATGCAAGATTCATGAAACATTTTCAACCTAACAAAAAGGGAAGACTACAAAAGCAATCATAGTGTAAGTTTGAGAGAATGAAATTAAACAACAGCTTCTCTTGGCTTGATCAATCAAACTTCAAGAAATTAAGAATTCACATGACTTTGACCAATCGAGTTAAGATTCCCATGAACAGTCAAACTTCACCTTGAAGAAATTAAGATTTACTTGACCAATTTCTATGATGAGTGAAGTTCTAAAATTGTGTGTCAAAGTAAAAAACGAAGGTGTTGTATTGTAAGTTTGGCTTGAACTAAAAGGACAGCTTCTCTTCATATCATATGACCAATCAAACTACAGGAAATCAAGATTTGCATATAAACCATTACCATTAAACATGAATGAAGTTCTAAAATTGAATTAAAAAGTGCAGGGAAAAAAAAATAGCAATGTGATGATATACCTTGCAAGATTAGCACAAGAAAGAAGAAAACAGTGACGAACATGGCCGAGATGGTGGCAGCAGACGACCATACCGATGATGAACCCGACGATGTTCCTGACAGAGACGATCGTCTGGATGCCTTCATCTTCTTCAACGCTTTTAAACGCTCCATCCTCTCACGCTTCTTGACGGCGATCCTAGAGATCTCCTTGAGCAACCTCATGTCGGTAGCATCCAACGTCGGCCCTTTTGGAGGCCGGGGAGGCTTAGCAGCCTTGTTATTAACCTTCCCGCCCTTTCGACTCTCCTTCTCGTTCTCCTTCTTGGCTGGCACCGCCGGCCCCTGCCCCTGCCCCTGCCCTTTATTATCTGCTAAAAGTTTCGTAGCCTCGGTAGGATTCTCTTCTACTGATCCACCATCAGACTCCAAACTAGTATCATCATCACTAGATGAACTTAAACTCAAGATCCCACTAACAAGCTTGTTCATGGATTTCTTCCCCCAATTGGTGTCTGAAGGGGATTGTTCCTTGTTAGCATTCGAATTGCTATTCTCGATATCGATCACAACTTCTTTCTCTTTGTTCTCCATAATTCCATAAAAATGTAATCCTCTCACTCGATTATTCAAGCTTACAATTACAACCCTCAATTAACACGTTCGACGAAGAGTTATTAGGGTTCCTAAATTCCAATCTATCATCCAGACAACAAATTCACGAGATCGAATTCTGTAATCACACAAAAAGGCCAAATCCTCGCAACGCGCATCGACAATGAAATTGACAAACAGATTCAAACGCACGAATTTCCCAATCAATATATATCTTATCTACAACCGCAATTCAGCGACTAGGGCTCTGAAATTTTGGGAATGTATTTTCCCGAAAACCTCAGAATAATTCAATCAATACAAACTATCCTGAAAACAGAAATCATCAAAGGAAAAGCATTCAATCATTCAGTCAAAAGGTCGAGCACCTACAGAGCATGAAATCATGCTTCGTCTATTCAAAGAATCAACAAACGCGGAGAAAGCAACGACAAAAATTTCTAATCCGAACATGATCGATCGCACAAAACAAAACAAAACAAGATATGAATTGGGGGCGTACCGATCAGGAAAAGGATTTGCGTCCACCACAAATTCGAAAAAATAATCACCCTAAAAAAACAAATGAATGAAAAAATGAAGAAAACAAATGAATGAAGAAAAAAAATGAACGGGGGTTTGTGAAGTTTCGAGAAGGATTTTTATCCAAGTTCCGAAATTTACGTGGGCCGCAACATGTTTAATAATATAAAGAGAATCCATGTCTGTAGAAGCAGGCGGAGAGAGAGGCAATAATAATCGGACAAGGTTTGTCGGGTCTATTGTACGATGATATTCTCAATTTAGGCGGTAGTATTATTATTATAGTTATATTTAAGTAATTTCTAATTTTGTGTTTGGCATCAATAATTTTATTTAAAAGATTTAGCTTATAGTTTTTAAAAATAGGAATTTTATAAAAAGAATATAAGTTTGACAATTTATTAGATATTTCATTTCGTACATGATAGTAGATCGAGAATTAATTTTTGTGACAAGTATTATTCTGGAAACTCGATCTGATTTTTTGTGGATTAGTTCTAAGAAGCAAAAAAATGACGTAATTATTTAGCTTCAATTAATGATATTTTGTATCGATTATCCTAATTATTGGAAAATTGGCTTGTTAATTAGTAAGTTGTTATAAATTAAGGCTAATTAGTTGTTGAAAATTGATCGTGTATTAAAATAGGAAATAAGAAGCAATTTGTACCTTTCATCCTAAAATTTAATGGCTTTGATTGAATATTTTCTGGAATATTCCTCATATATTTATGCATAAGAGCAAAAATGTAAAAATTATAATATTTATGCATATAAAAAATATGAATATGCATAAAATATACTCCCTTCGTCCCGCCCGACTTGTCTTGTATTCCTTGAGTCGTCCTACCCGACTTATCTTGTTTCCTGAAAATGAAAATAATTATTACACAAACTCCCACTTTTTTGTGTGACCTACCTTTCTGCACACAACCACTCATTCATCTACACACAATCACTCACTCATCTTAATCTTCGTACGAAAAGAAATAAGATAAGTCAGGCAAGACGAAAGGAGTATAAGAAGTATGCATACTTTCTATCTTTCTAACTCTACCTTCCTGTTGAATTCACACCCATAATTGTTTGTACATTTATGAACAAAAAAAGCCATTGTATCTTGCATACAACAAATATAATTAAATATAACTTTTATTGCTTTTATTCATGATAATCAATCAAAACCAACAAATAGATATATCATAATTAGATAGAGCGATAGACTAACAATGTGTGTAGTATGTATCACATTACACATATAACAATTTTTACAAATAGCATAGTTCAAATGACAAATAGAATATTACATTTACAATAAGAGAAATAAGCAAAGATGTGCAATATCCGTACATTAAGTCCAAAGGATAAAACATATTATGTAGTTTGTAAACAAAACATGACGTAAATTATCCTAAAATGATATGATCTATAAAAGCATGGTGTGTAATTTAAATTCATTGTAATAATCACAAAATAACTCATTCTACTACTAAAAAATAATTATAAACAAACAAAAAATAATGTAACTTTGTTTATGCATATTTTAACGTTACAATACGCTAAAATTCATTTAACAGTAACCTAACACTGAATGAATTTCTTGCTATCGAGAAAAAAATGATTATTATTAAATTAAGGATATTCTCCTCTAAATATACCAACTCTTAATTTATTTCAAATTGCATACGGTTCAAAAATCAAATCTGACATGACATTTTCCCGCATGACGTGTCGGGTGAGTCAGCATTGATCATGTCCGATTTTTCAGTAAATACACAAACTATTTACAGTTTACCTTTTTGCACATGAACTTAGAATTAGTTTTTTTTACACCAACTCGAAATTCACTATTTCTTAATTTTAATTTATTTCTAGTAAGATTTTCTCATGATTTTTTTTAAATACACACAATTTTTAAAAAAATATTATTATTAAGAAGATGCGTGAAAAATTTTCTCATTCTTATTTGTTGATGCAATTACTTTCTTGAACATCTTTTTATCTAAACTTTGATATATGGATGTGTCTTTCGTTTCATTCTATATTTTATTCCCACATTACACATAAAAAAAAAATTAAATATTATTTGGTTCAACTAAATTCGGTTAATCATTAGAAAAATCTTATTAGAAATAACTAAATAATAATAATAAAATAGTAAATTTTGACTTTGTGCAAAACAAATTAAATTTAAAGTTCATTTGCAAAAAGAAAACAATAAAGAGTTTGGGTATTTATTGGTAAATTGGATATGGTCGATGCTGCCTCACACAACACATCAAGAGCTACGTCATGCTGGAAAATGTCATGTCAACTTTAATTTTTGATCCGTGTGTAATTAAAAATAAATTAAGAGTTGATATATTTATAAGTTAAATTAAAAGTTTATATGAAAAAGAGAATTTAATAAACGTTATCTATTTAGAGGAGAATATCCTTAAATTAATTGAATATAACTACGACAGTGTCAAGACTCGTTTTAGGGCTGGAAACGTAAATTACTCCACTTTGTTTCCTAAAAATATCTCTATGGAGAGAAACGGAGGAGATAGGCGCGCCGATCACTGCGCTGCGGCGCCGCCGTACCCGGCCGCCGGCGGACATTACCAATACGAAGACCGGCAGGAGCAATTTCTCGGCGGTAGCCACCAGCACCACCTACCGGACCCCCGCAACCACCAAAATCTCAACGGCCAGCAGAATGAGTCCACTGGCAACAACCTCAACGGCGACTACAATCATTCGATGCCTCTCTCAGGGCAAAAGAGACCGTATCCTCACTCTAGTAATGGCGTAGCCTCAATTTTCCTGAATTGCTGATTTTAAATTCGTTTTCGTCGCCATCTCGAGCCTGATTTTTTCTGCAGATAATGTTGATAAAAAGGGTTTTGCGAAGCTATACGTAGTAGGGATCCCTAGAACAGCTACTGAACCGGATGTAAGTGGCAATGTTTACGTGAATAACTTTGATGGTCACTTTTATGCTGCTCGAAATTGAAGTATCATTTTGCCTCGTTTTGATTTTTTGTTACGTTTTATTGTGTAAGGTTTATGATTTTGAGCATAACGATCTCTGTCATATGTATTAAGGTTAACGCTATTTTTGGGGAATTTGGAGATATTATTGAGGTTGTTCTTCTCAGGGATAAGCGTACTGGTTTACAGCAGGGTAATGGTTTCAACTTTTACTTAGTGTTATGCTGGATTTTAATGTATTGTTGGTTCGATAAACTTCGGACATTATTTATAATTGAAATTTATTGGAATTCGCAATTTGATGAAGTAATTTGCCATGCTCTCCGTCTTGATACTAACATTTTAATGTGCATTCCACTGATAATTGGCATCAGTTTCCTAGTTTATCACATTCATATAGTTGGTATTCTCTCCATGTAGATTCTTAGATCATGCATTGTTCCCCTACAGAAATTTATGAGTTAAGATTTTATCATCTGATTAAATGAGATAATAAATTTGTGCAAGGATCTATGTCCAATAGTACTCATCATGCTCCAACAGAAGTGATTCTTGAAGTGCTTTTAATTGATCTTTCAATACCACAAGCTCAGGTCAAACATGAAAGGATCACAAGTAGTTTTTTCAATTTACGGGAATATGTTTTTATGTGTTTTTTTTGTTTGTCTTATCTAGAGTGTTGCTTTGTGAAGTATGCAACAATCGAGCAAGCTGAGCAAGCAATGGCAGTATTTAACTGTCAATATACATTCCCTGGGGTCAGTTATTACATATTCTGGTAGAGTTGAACGGTTTTAATGTTTCACAATTCTCTTATATACTACTCTCATTCAGGCGGCGATTCCTCTCAAAGTTAAATATGCAGACAAGGAACGTGATCGCATTGGTAATTATCTTCAAAACTAAAATCTGTTCCACCGATTACCAAATATTTGCTGCAACTTGGAATTGCTTTTGAAGCCATCTTAATATCAGGGTTTAGTGTGCACATTTCCTAAAGTTGACATGCTGATCAGTCATGTTTATAGTATTTTCTGTTTCTAGATAATAGTGTGTTAGTTAAAATAATATTTTCCGTTTCTTAAGGAAACAGAGAAACAAAACAAACAACAAATTCATCATTTTGCGATTCATTCTACTAAATTGATTCCCTGGTGCAAAGCTATGAGATTTGATTTGTCTACATGCTGTTTTCCCGATTTTACGACCATGATTATATTCCCATTCTCAAATTGTTATCTCACATGAAGGAATTGTTATTTGTGCAGATTCAATAGTTTTCTTAAACTTTATTTCTGGTGACTTGCTCGCTGTCGCCTTTGATGGTTAATTACTGCATGATTAATTTTGTAGTGTTCCTACTGACTGGAGTTGGCTATTTTATGTTTACAGCGTGAAAATTTTATAATTGATAGGCAAATACATTTCTTTACCATTCGTAGCTGACATTCTGTTTATTTTTCTTATTGGTTTAAAATCTGAGGACTGTAGCAAATCTATCAAATGCTCAATATGGTCACCAATTGAAATGAAATAGGGAAAGACCTTTCCTAAGCGGTTTATATGTACTTTGAATATATGCCCCCCTTCGGCGACATGATTTAAAATACTTGTGCTTGTGAATTTTTCAAATCCCTGCTTTGATATTTCTATTCACACGCCTTTCGATTTAAGTAGATTGTTTTTTACCTCTTTTTGATCCAACATTCCTATATATCTGTAGGGAGCATTGGTGGACAATTCCACAAATTGTATGTGGGCTGCGTGAATAGACAGGCTTTGAAATGGGATATTGAAGAAGTGTGTACCTTTAGTTGCAGTCTACTCGTTTTAAGACATAGTACCTTGTCCAATCATAAAGGAGGTTTCACATGCAGCATGCTAAATACGCTGATCTCTTTGAACTAGACCTTGTTCTGTCATGCACTGTTTTGTTGTTCATGTTCTTGTGCTGAAGCGCCTTTTATTGTATTAACTGTAAATAAGCTTCTTGCATAAAAAAAAGACTGTTAGTAGGTTTTTTCAAATAGTTAAGTAGTGGTGTAATGTGTAGCTTTGAGATTGAGATTCCTGATCGTAATCATACAAGTTTCTGCCTAAGGTTTCTGTGTATTTTTTGTTAAAAGAATAAGAGATGTGATTGATGCTGGTCTTTGTTTTGTGTGAATAACTGATTTTTCTATTCCAGATATTCTCCCCCTTTGGTGTCATTGAAGAGATTTTTATTGTTCGGGATGAATTCAAGCAACATCGTGGTATGTGTCTTCTGATTCTTTGAGGTCCACCATATGTTCATTTGGATTGCTTGAGGCTGGGAGAATTACTGCTGGGAATTGTGGTTGATGACCATCTTTCTACAAATTTCTTTCCTGGCCCACCCTGAAAAGGGACCTACTAAATTGATGATTATGGAAAAAAATCTGCAAACTAATCTTAACCATTCAAACGTCATTTCTTTTGCATCTCTTAAATATCTTGCAAGTCTTGCTTCTTGATTATTAAAATGTGTATCTATTCTCCTTATACGGATTCTCTTTGGCTATCAAGGATGTGCTTTTGTCCAGTATACTTCTAGAGATATGGCACTTGCTGCAATCCATTCGTTACATGGAACATACGTTATGAGAGTGAGGCTTAACGGTTATATGTCCTTATTTCTAAGTTCAATTTATTTTAGAGTTTAATCTTAAGATACTTCCTTAGGGATGTGATCAACCGCTGATAGTTCGTTTCGCGGATCCGAGGAAGCCACGCATAGGGGATTCAAGGTTATCACACATTCTGATAATCCTCTCTATTTATTGTTTTTTTGACAATAGTCTTATGCACACCCTTTCTTATTGACGGAAAGATATGCAGTTTTCTCTGGGATGATTGGCTTAGAAAAAGCTGATAATGTTAATCTTTGCTTTATGATACTTGTCTTTAATCCGACTTAGTTTATCTTTGCTTTTTTGGGTTCTTCATGATTCTAAATGCTCTGTCAATGATCCTCTCAGTCTCTTTTTTTATATATAATTCTATCAGCTTAATGCTTTTGGTTTTGCCCCAGGACTGCTTCATATTCAAATGATCCAGCTACCGGTCGTATTCCGCCTAGTGAAATGCAACAAATGAAGGTGTGCTATTCTGTATTTTATGTCTTGTTGGAATTTCTGTTGGTGTTTTTAACTGATCCATATCTTCAACCCTGAACTTTCGATTTGTGGCTCTAACCTAACTAAAACTCCAAGGGGGTGTAAACCAATAAAAGATTCATAAGCAGTTTTTGATGGAGTCCAAGTTAACGAATTCTGAGGAGACATCAATTTATATCTTGGCTGAATTTTTTAGCAATGAAATTGCTAATGCTAAAAAATGGATTATATCTGCTTCTTTTCTCTCCCAAGGAAAAAAATTATACAAATCCTACTTAGATGGAACCACACCAAAAAAATGCCATAACCGAAATATGACAAGTTATAGTTTGCACTTAATTGTGTTCCACTCGAATTTTCATGTGATCAGTTGGAAAGTTGTCTCAATTGTTGTGTCTTCACCCGCTTTGATGCTTACTTGATATATACATCATATTATATCTAGTCTTGCCATGAGAAAGGAAACATGACTTGGGAAAAACTTTCCTGAGAAAACAGTATTTCAGTCGACTTATATGCAATCATACTGATCTTGAATTTGCAGTCATCTCATTCAGGATCCAAGATAGAATCAATGGGAAGCAATGGTACCGTGCCTGCACCCACTGCGTTCGATTCCACCACAGAAATAGATTACTCCGTGGAATGTGACTGGAGCGAGCATGTTTCTCCCGATGGAGATTTATACTATTATAACTGCGTAACATGTGAAAGCAGGGTAAGAACTTCTTCCATTTCTTCATTATTTTCCCTTCCTCTGGATCTCTACTATCCTTGGATTTGTGTTGTAGTGGGAGATGCCCGAGGAGTATGCACAATACGAACAAGAACTTGATAACCGAGAGGAAATTCAACAGCACCTGCAGGAATCAAAACTACACACACTTTCATCCCCTGACTTGTCTGAAACCCAAAAGGTAGCCGCTCTTACGTGAGCCGTGAAGCGGGTCCCTCCATCTGATATGGTTAGTTTCAGTCTATTGCTTTGTACTTGTCTGAGTTATAAGAGTGTGTTTGCTAGTGCGTCCGGTTAGAAGTTGAGGGTGCTAAATATGTGGCAGATGAATTTATACTGAGCTAAGTTGCATTTTCTTTCAACTTCTTGATGGGGTATGATTCTTGAGTGATTATAATTTGATCGATCCGGGAATTATTCTTCAAATGTGATGACTATTGTTGGTGCAGTTGACCCATATTTTCCCATATATAGTTTTTTTTATTTTTATTTGAGCGGTCGGAACAATCTTATTTGAGTGATACTCCTTAGATAATTGACACGCGACACTTGCAAAACGGCTCTTCCCACTTTATCAATATCAAACTGGGTAGTATTTATTTATTTATTATTATTATTTTTATACCTTTGGTGTGCATTGGATAAACCACGCTCCTTGTGCAGTAGCTTGCAAACCACATAGGAGGGTTTAACCACCCTTAACGCTCTTTGTGCAGTAGCCTGCAAACCACACAGAAGAGTTCAACTACCCTAGACTAACCATAACTGACAGGTTCCACAAAGTTGCTTTCAGTAGGATTTGAATTCATGATCTATCGGTCTCGGGCCAACCCATCTTATCAACTTTGACATCCCTAGGGGATTGTGTAGTGAAAAGATGGAGTATCCTTTTCGCATCCCACGTGGGGATTAATAATGGAAACGAGCACCGACTGTTGTCTTGTTCCAAGATCCATACCTTCTTTTGTTAGGCGTGTTTCGTCATTACAAGTTACCGCGTTGTTAATCCATGACTCAGATTCATTGCATTCTACCTCAAAAAATCATCATTTTCTTAAACCGCATTAAAAATCGCATGAAACGACCAAGGACTAGGTCGGCTGTCAAAATCTACATTCCCACGTCCCATGATGTTCATATTTCTAAAACATAAATATACCTAAATTCCTCCTCAAATCCTCGCCATTTTCTCAATTATTTCAATCTCGAATTTTATTTTATTTTATTACTAAAACTTGCTAAGCTTGAATAATTGTAGTATCAACTTTTGTGGAACAAAATGGAGACAGCAAAACGCTCCACCATTAGGGTTTTCTGCAACTCTTTAACTAACGCAAAATTACATATACTAGTAGTAAACAATGGATCAGTTTTTACTTTTCATCTACAGACTTCTTCTTCTTCTTCTTGTTCCTAAATGTCAGTCACAAAATGGAGACAAATAAAGCACAAAACGACATCGTTTTTCACCTCACTCCTCCGCTCCCTTAGGCCACGGCACAACGTCTTGAAGGAACCCATTGTTCGCCATTAAAGCAGGAGAAGAAGAAAAAATCAGCTGCTGTGCCTGTGCTCCTCCACCGCTGCTCATGTAGCTATTCAACAAAACCGAGTAATTGATCAAGTCTTGATTGCTCGGTGACTGCGCCGCCGCGGCGGAGAAAGGTAGCGGCGCCGCCGCGGAAGGCCGCAGCAGTTGAGGGCTTGGATGGGTGTGTTGGCCTTCGTATGTAGTCACCACCGTACCGGGATCGGCGAATGATCTCTCCACCCTTTTCTTCACATTACATGATGCAGTTGTGCATTTGTAGTAGCTCCTGCAATAATATTACGACTTAGAACAAACAATTATAGTGAGAGAGAGAGAGAGAGAGAGAGAGAGAGAGAGAGAGAGAGACTAACCTAGGAAAGGGGCTATTTTTGACAGCCTTTTGGCCGTACTTTCGCCATCTATAGCCATCCTCCAAATGATCAACCTCGCTCTTCGTCATGAACGCAAATCTGGGCTCTCTCTTCTTCTTCTGATTAGTTTTCTTTGGTTTCAACCTATTTTCCGACATAATCACAAAAATCATTACACGAACAAAAAAACACACACACTTCCCCACATCTCTGAGTAAGAGAGAGAGACTTACTGTTTTGCGGTCTTCTTTTTCTCATCCTCATCATCGTCTTCCTCCTCTTCGTCTTCTTTTACGACTTTCTGCGCATCGCCAGATTCGGAAGAAATGGAGGAGCAATTCGGTGTGGCCGGTGCATTCAACACCTCCGACGATACCTTCGAGTCGTGATTGGGGCGAATCGAGGGCTCCGTCGACCCTGCACCGAAATCCTGCATATTGAGCAGATCCATGAACCCTAACGAGCTGCTCTTCTCGCACTCGTCGGAGTACAACATCTCAGCTAGCGTACAACCGCTCGATGCGTAGTGATCGAAGAACGATGATGACGTCGACGATGGGAATGGATCTTCCATCTCTAATTTCACAATTCTGTAAAATATCGTGTCTCCTTTTTATCTTATCTCGCACTATTCTAGAGAGAGAAGATGAAATGAAAGATTTTTGTGGAGAGAGAGAGAGAGAGAGAGTCTAGAGAGCGGAAGGATTGGGGGATTATGTAGTGAGGGATAGCCTCGACTCTTGTGGAGGAAGGTTGACTGATAAGAGCCGGTGCAGGAGGGGGCAGCAGCTGCATTAAATGGAGACATTCAAACGGTAGTTTTGACCGGTAAGCCGGTTGTAGTGTGAACGCGATCGACTGACACATGAGCTGATTACGGCAAAAAAGTCTCCCACACTTCTTTTTCTCCTATATTTTTATTCCACTTCCTCATCATGGACTCAATTATTACCCGAATTACGAAAAAATCTACAATTTCAAAACAACGGAGCAAACCACAATTTTCCCGGACCTATCCTAATTAATACTCCTCCGTCCAAAATATATATGCATCTTTTCCTTTTTCGTCTGCCCGATATTTATATGCTTATTAGTAATTTTTTGTTCCTAACTAAATATTTCACTAACTTTCATGATCTAATTAATATGATAATATAGCAAAAGATCATTTTATTCAATTTTTATAATAGCAAATACAATTATATCATTAACTTTTTAATAATTTACTTTAGTTTACTCATATTCCAATACAACATTTATCTAACTTTCATATCATTAATTTTTTTATTAATACGTGTGAAGAATCAAATAAGTATATATATTCGGGACGGAGGGAGTGTTCAATACTTCCTCCATCCCATTCATAGTGCTTGTTTATTTTGAATACGAAAATTAAAAAAAAGTGATATTATATGATGTATATTGTTTGACTTTCGAATAGTTTATTTTGTGGCCACAAATTCTTTCATATTTTTAGAAACAATACACTACTAATGGGACACCCATTTCAAGTATACAAAACACTATTAATAGGACAGAGAGAGTATTTAAAATTTAAAATTTTGCATGATTTGTATGTGACACCAATGACACCATGCACTCTTGAATTCGTCTATGACCATCAGTATTACTCCATCAATCCCACCGAACTTGTCATATATCTTTTCGGTGCGGTTATATGAAAAAGTTGATATAAGTTGGTAAAGGTGTGAGACTTATACAATTAATTAATTAAGTAGAATTAGTTTGTGAGGTAGAGATAAATGATTCATTCAATTAATTAATATTTTTGAATTGATTTAAATTAATAAAGGTGTTTGATCTACTTCCTTATTTAAAAAGGAGATAAATTCGGTGGGACAACTCAAAAAATAATACACGATAAATTCAGTGAAGGGGGGGAGTATTATTATTTCTCAATTGTTTCAACTTCTGAGTTTTATTTTGGGGATAAATACACTAAACCCCCTCAACTATCGAAATTTTTCATTTTGCCCCCTAAATTATTAAAAGTTGCATTTTGCCTCCTTAATTGTTGAATTCGTTGCACTTTGCCCCCTCAATTATTAAATTCGTTGTAGAGAACAACATTCCGGCCAACATTCCGGCCACAAACAAATTTAAGAATAATCACATGAAAACACCATAAACTATATTTCAAGAATTTATAGTATATATCACGGCTAGGGTTTTCTCTCTCCCTCTTTTATGTCTCTCCTCTCGTTCTTTTTCCAAGTATATGTAGCTAAGAAATTAAAGTAATACAACATCTAGTGTGATCATTGTCATGGTCGTTACGGGCTAAGGGTCCTATTTTGCTTCCTCCTTTACCACCAAATTCAAAGTGTGCATGTAAAATATTGGTTGTAACAAGTCGTCAAATTTCGTGAATTTCACCCTTAGAGATTTTCCCCTTAAATACTTGAATTTGTATGTATGGCCGGAATTTTGACCGGAATGTTGCTCTCCGCAACGTATTCAATAGTTGAGGGGGCAAAATGCAACTTTTCATAGTTCATGGGGCAAAATGAAAAACTTGAATAGTTGAGAGGGTTTATTGTATTTATCCCTTTATTTTGCTAAAGTGTTCTCTCATCCCTTTTCTAGGATGACTAAAACAAAGTAAATGAATTTAATTTCGTCAAGAGACGAATCCACAATAGTTAGCTCTACTAAGTATATACTCCTTATACTAACGGGGGAGTATTATATTTTTATTAAATCAATTTCGACATGAATTGAACACTGATCAATTATTTATACTATATCAATACTAAATCAATACACGTTACCGGTATGTTTACTAAGTAAACTGAGCTCGTATATAATAAGTGAGAAATTACACCTAAAAATGTAAATGGACTAAACTAATCACGTGTGTGATGTCAATAGTGGAAAAAGCTATGCATAAAACTATAACAGGGGAAAAGAGGATTGATTAGTGGCATCATTAATTATAACGTTAACCGACAGTAATATTAATTAGCAAGTAATTATCTGAATTAAATAAAAGGAAGAGAATTGGGCCACGTGACCTCTCAGCCCGTTGTTCGAGGGCCTTAGCCATTCTTATCGTCACACGTGGCCCAAATAAGCCATTTGATTAATGGCCCCCTTCGACGGACGCGTGTCGAATCCGACGGTGGAGGTTTCTGTTCCATTTCGTCAGCAGCACGTGCCAGAGTTTACGCGTTTTCTGGAATATTCCCCGGTGGGGCTTTGCTTGTACCATACGGCTCCCTACTAACCTCGCATTGTTTTTGTTCTTCCATTATTGAGAAAATTCCGATTTTTATATCGCTATATATTTCAATGTTTATTATATATATTCATATAATGCGATTGCATCCGCTTTTAATTTATATATTTTAAATTGTTTTTAATACTATACGTATGCATTTTTCGTCTGAAGATAAAAACGTGTAATCATACATATCATTGCTTTAAATTCAACAAACCATACTACATAATTAAAATTGAAAATTCTCCTTAACAAGTACTCCCTCTATTTCATTAATAATGACCATTTTTTCTTTTTCGGTTTTTTCCAATTGAAATGATCCTTTTTCAAAAAAAGAAAAAAAAATACTAAATTCTCTTATATTTATTATTTCTTTCACCTACTTTATTATTCACTCTCTCGTCATCTCACTCATCTTCTTTCTCTTACTTTATCATTTACTCTACTTTCTTAATTTCCGTGCCGGGAAGTCAATGAACCATTATCAATAGGAAATTTCTTAATTCCCGTACCGGAAAGTCAATGAACCATTATCGGACGGAGAGAATAGTATTTTACAGTTTGAGATTAAATTAAAAAAATTGATATAACAAGTACTCCCTCCGTTTCTTTATTCATGTCTACTATACCATTTTAGGTTGTTCCATTATTAATGTTCACTTTCCTAAAATGACAAATTACTCACTATCCACCCCATATGAGGTGGACTCCTCATTATTCACTACCCACCTCATATTCTTATACACTTTCTCTCTCCAAAAGTTTCTCTCTTACACGGTTCCGCTCCGTTCCGAACGTAGAAAATTTTGATTTTTAACTTTTTGAAAACTTTAGATTATTTCTTTAATTATAACATAAAAAAAATTAAAAAAAATTAAATCAAATGCTTAAACTATGCCTTAATAACATTTAGATAAATTCACATTCATTCCCACCAATCATTTATCGAAAACCGTGTCAATTTATTAATACAATTTAAACTCATTAAATATATCTCCAAATAAAATTTCTTAATCTCCGTGTCTATTCTCAAGTGGACATCAATAACGAAACGGAGGGAGTAGTATTTTACAGTTTGAGATTAAATTGAGATTGATTTAATTTAGATAAAGCCAGCAAAGCCCTTCGATTAAGGGATTGCAAGATTGAGAATCTTGGAAAGTATAATTAAATGGGTGTATATCTAATTCTCACCTAAGATTATAATGGTGTTTTGCTTATTAAATTGATTTCACCAACCGCAACTTTTTGAGGCTTATCTTGTTCAACATCGTTCTATTTTATTTTTTATTGTTAATAATAAATGCAACTCTTGTCTAGCTTCACGAGGTACAAAACAAAAAAGGCCATATTATACAATTGTATTCGCCATTTTCTTATATTATGCATGGACACGGACGGATCTAGGATTATAAGTAAGGGGGCGAAATTGAAAAATCTGATAGAAAGAGGACGAAGTGTAGATTTTGAGGGGAAGAAATATAAAAAATTTCAAAAATTACACATAAAAGTCGAGTTTCGATATGAATCGGGAGAGGGGGCGGCCCCCCTTTTCAATCCACCCCTGTGTATGGATAATGAATGAAACCCTCACAACTTTTATACTTAATGATACATTGGGGTAAACAAGGGTGGATCCAGGATTTCGAGTTAGAGGGGGCAAGAATTTATAAGGGTACGAAAGGTGTTGTATGGGGGGTTCGGGGGCGGAGCCCCCGAGAATTTTTTTTAGGGGTGTTTGTTTCTATTTAGGTCTAACTATACTTACTATTTAGCGATATTTAGGGATATTATGTTATTCATCTAACTATCCCTTAAAATTTATATTACAACATCTTATTTTGATAGGTCTACATGTGATCGGGGAGATTCAAGAATTTATTCAATTGAGCAATAAATATTGAAAAAAAAAACACAAACATAATATATCAATTGCATAAAATTATACCATATGTTAAAATATATAGATATCCGAACTCCAAGTTTTAAACCTCCACTAAAATTGGTGTACTTAATATATAATTTTTAATATTTCTCATATTTAATTGTCACATTCACACTAATTTTAGTTTTAACTTAAGGATAGAATGATAAATTCTAAAATTTCGGGGGGCAAAAACTTGTAAATAAAAATGGAATATATATGTAAATTATAAAAATAGAGATCTAATTGTAATAATACACGAAAGTTCGGGGGAGGGGAGGGGGGGGGGCGATCGCACAATATTTCTAAAATTGAAATCCAATAATTATTTGCGGATCCGAAAACAAATAGGGATTTCTTCTATAGATTACGTTGTAACTTTCTTTTTCTTTTATTTTTTTTAAATATATTATTTCACCACTCTCAAAATCCAAAATTTTCTTAGTAGCAAATTTAAGGAGCCGGTGACGACGACCGACACTCCTTATAATTTATTTAGTAAAGAATTATTTTTAAAATACATATTCTATCCCTTAATTCATATTCATAATCCACCCCTAGATTTCGTCATCCTATCTAATCCTATATCATGCAAAAACTTGAACATGGTCCGCTTTCCGCCATATTGTATGCAATAGTGCAATTTCATTTTTCGAATTCATGAAATAAATCAATCGAAAAATTATACTTCCTCTGTTTCTACAAAAAATATATATATTTTTTTTATTGTCTCATTGAAAGTGTCTTATTTCTTAAAAAACAAATAATGTGTTGATTAAAATTAACAATTCAAAAGTCAAACAACACATAATATATAATATATTTTTTTAATCTCGGTATTCCATATAAATGAAACGCAATGGAGGAAGTAATATGATGGCGTGATTCCTTTTATATGCTTCCATGGCTGACGGGCAGGGTCAATCAGCTGCTATTCTTGACCGTTGACCGGTCAATTACAAAATGTGCAAAACGAAGCGGCTTGTCCATCCCGCCCGCACTCTAGTAAAACTGTAAAACCCTTTCATACAAGATTACAAGGTGGAATTCATAACCCTTTAGTGAGTCTGGTTATCTTTTTATCCTTATCTTTATTTATGTTTCGGATTGGAATAAATTACTCTAATGCGTTCCCGTCTATGGATTAGTCGACATTTTTCACAAATTTTACGAATGAAAGCTCTTATTTTCATATTTGTCAGTCCTTATCTTAATTCTGAATCTACTTCTTGGTAGAAGGTAAAAAACGAGCCCATCTAAGGGCTCTACGTGTGCTAAATGAATTAAAATTAAATTTAGTTGATTTTCAAAAATCAGAACGACCCAAACTCCTATTTTCACAATTTGATGAGTTAAAATGGATCAAAATTACACATGAACCAATCTATGGGGCTACTTTATTTTATTTTAGTTTAGTTTTAGTTTTCAATAGTGTAAGCAAACATATTGATCCATAAACAATAACATTTATTTAAATTGGTCATCTACCTTTTAATAATTCATATAAGCCTTTAAACATCCTAATTCCGTCCGTCATATTCGTCTACACCTTCTCTCTTTGCTGACATGACTCTCTCGTTGCAACATCAAAATACATATTTTTATTTGATTAACTTCTTCACTCAAGAAAAAAAGGGGGGGCTGATTTATGGTTTAAATGCTATGAGGAAGGTGGAGGGACTGATATAATTAAGATGTTTAAACTTATATGGTTCAATTAAAATTGGAAAGACCAATGCGAACATTATAAAAAAGGCCGAGGACCAATTTTACTATTTACCCTTTTTTCGTGATTTTCCTACAAACATTTCTTGGGCTTTCTTTGTTGAATTTTAGGTCTAATTTTGGCCTCATGTATTTCCATTGGAGCGTTAGTAACTAATTGCTTATGGGCCTAACCAGTATTGGACTTATGAAATTGGGTAGATTTAAATTTTAACCATGTAGGCCGAAAAATTAGCTAGAATCTCGTGCTAAATGGAAAACATATATATGCTGGTATATTGAAATTATTAATATCCGGAGTTGAAAGTACATTTTTAATATTTTATCTCTTTTTGACCCGAGGAGAATTCGATACGGTGCGTACTGAAGAAACTCGATTAAACGTATTATTCATACATTACAAAATGAAACTAATAGTAGTCATAACATGTAGGGAAGTCAATTTTTTTTTTCAATAACATGCAACATACAAACAACCTAAGTTGCCACTAAAAAAAAATATCCAGGCATCATGAATTCATTTCGCAAATTCAAGACCTCTCCTATTTAATCATCTTCTATAAATTAAAAATAAAAGAATATACTCAAATATTACACAAAGTAAAGAATAATAAAAATTAAAAAAAATCAAATCGTATCATCTCGAGCCTTTTTACACACAAGAAAAGAATCTCAAAATCACCCGTCGCCGGCGCCGGACTCCGACATCGCACCGACCACAATCTGCATGACTTTCACTCTCATCTGCAGCGCCACGATATAATCCGCCGTCTCCCGGAACAGCCGCTCCACTCCCATCGACTCGCAGTTGGGTATCAGCTTCTTCAGAGTCCTCACCTTCCTCTCCACGGCGCTCCGCGGCCGCACGCGGCGGTCGGAACGAGCCCTCCTCTTCGATTTCCGGTTCCTCAGCCGTTTTCTCCACAACGGCGTTCTGAGATCGCAGCTCTCCGCGGCAGAGTTGAGCGAATTTGCCGGCGCCATGGCGGATTCTAGAAACGCGCGGAAGGTGTTTGTGGAAATGCTTGTGAGAGACGTCAGAGAAGGAAGTAAGCAGAAACTAGTTTTCGTTCATGTGTCAGAGTTTGGGGAGGCTTTAATACTTGACATTTAGGGCACAGTTGTAAGACAATGAGGATAATATTGCAAAAATAAAATAATTCTTTTATTGGCTGCCAAATTTGAGTGGGACCCTTTACACCTAATATTTCTAGTTGAAAAATTGTGAACCAATAGTATTATCCCACATCCCTAATCCAAAGCATTAGTGAACCTTAATTATATTAACCCTTCCTACCTTTCCTTTCCTTTTTTCAAAAACATACACAATGTTTTTGAATGGTGGGTTAAATAGAACAATATGAGATAAATTGATTCTCGATCTGATATAAATTTCTGACACGAATATATTACACATAATACGCTCGTTATTACAAATATTGGTGTGTATGTGTTAATTGGGATAGTTTTTGTTTTGATGGGTCCAAATAATTAGACAAGATGTTCCAAAGGAGTGGGATGAATGAATGTGTTATGTGTGTGATTTTGTATAGGCATGTTCTTGAAGCTTAGTGCACATGCAACCACATGATTCTCTTCACTACCAACACTTGTTCTCTCATCCAAACCACCACCACCACTACTTCCACCACCACCACCACCTTCTACCTTTCTCACTCCTCCTCCACATCTCTCACTAAAACACCCTGGATTGTTCCCTTTTCCAACTTGCCAAGTTCAATGCACACCCCTCATAAATTAAATTATCCAAGAGAAATACGTAATTGGATGCATGTTTCAATTTGGTGAAATTTGCATAATAAATAAGTTTCTATGTATAGTTATAACTTGCATAATAAATTTGCAAGAATATATATATACATTTTAATATATTAATTGTGATTTCCAGCTCAACATGGGTGGCAGACCACCTTCTCTCTACGGCGCCTCACCCTTTTTTAAGGCGGCGGACGGCGGTGGTTAGGGCTCCCATGTTTCGTAACAGGACACCCATGTTGTTATTATTCATTTTATATATTTCTCAAATAAATCTATGTCAACTTTTGTCTCAACAAAAAGGGTGAAGTAGATTTCTTGTTGGGATAAGGAATGTATGATGAATGAGTATTTCCTTCATCAATCGAAATAGTATATCCTCACTACTATTTTCTTTGGATGAAAAAATAAAATAAAATTGAACTGTTAATAATAAGTCGATTTAAAATAAATTATAGATTTTTTTTTTCTTTTCCGAATTGAATATCTTATACTATGTTAAAAGAGAAATACATAAATATAATAATTGAAAAAAAAAATAGCACATGGTTGCACATGTCGTGGGAATTGCGTGAAATGCAATCATGCATGTAGCAAGGCAACCCACTCAATAAATTAATAGGCAAGTAAACATGTTTAAAGATGGCGGCCTAAAACAAAATGAATGGTACCAAAATATGTAATCGTGGCACAATTTTGGACTCTACATCTCTATAGTCGATTAGTTTTTGCAATTTTTGGGTCCCAATAATATGCGATTTTTTATTTAATTTCATAAACGAGCGAATTTCGTGTTACATCAATTGGGCTTGTCCCAATCTAGTTTTATAGGGTTTAAGTGGAGTACTACTAGTATTGGACATCCAAAGCCCACTATGAAGAGAAATAGGGTTTACTTGTAGATAAGCATATAATAGGTGTGGCCCGCGGTGGGTCCCAAATTGCATTAGCCGTGAATCCGAAAATCTCAACGTATTGCGTATAAAAAAAATTATGGAGTGTTCTGATATTTGAAGTGTTTGCGGACGAGTTCGAGCGGGTTTGGATATAAAAAATAACCAACCTACATATAGGCGGGTTTACAAATTTTGATTCGGATGATAATTTAATGGGTGATTTGAGGTCGGTCTGACGAGTTTAACAATTAGAGATACAAACTAATTTATCCAACAAGTGTGTGGACATGATAATTTTCTAAGATATTAATGTCTGATTTAGCAGGTGTTTGGAATAGGAAAGGCTTATTGATAAGTCTTTAACTCGCTCGATTTGAGAATTTATAGGTGTTTGGAAATAAGTGCAGAAAACTGTTGAAAGTGGGAAAAATATTGTTTTTAAAAATTGTTGATATCAATAGCTTATTTTAAGTTTTTAAATAAAATATATGTTTTACCCTCAATGTTATTAAATAATTATAATTTATAATAAATAAATATTAAATTGAATTAATGTATAAATTATATAAATTTATAATATATCATATTAGCATAAATATATCATACTATTATATTTTAAATATTATTTATTTGTTTAAATTAATAATAATAATAATAATAATAATAATAATAATAATATTTTATATAATTTTAATAATTACGTAGCTAAAAAAATAATTATCATTAAATGAAAATAGAAAAAATATTAATTTAAAATTCAAAATTTTCATAACCCACTATTTTAATTAATTTATGTTTAATTATATTTAATTTTAATAATAATTATTTTATTAAACTTGAAGACTTTATAAATAATAAATATGAAATATTTTTATCAAATTACTAACTAACATATTAAAATATAATTATAATTAAATTTGTAACTAAGAAAAATATTAAATTTTAAATTAATAATTTTTTTTAGAATTATCAAAAAAATTTAAAAAGGATAAAATAGTCCAATAAATTAGATAAGTTGGAAGCTGCAGCTGAAAGCTGGATCATAGCAGCTTAAGCAACTTCTCTATCTTAGCTATATTTGGTAGGTAATTTCTGCTGAAAGTTGGGTGTTCCAAACACTCCAGCTGCAGCTGAAAGCTGTTCAAAATACCACCTTAATCAATTCTCTTTTTCGAGCGATAATTAGAAAAGTGGATGATAAAGTATAAGAGATGAATAAATGATAAAATAAGAGAGAAAATATGAGTAAAATAATGAGAGAGTGAATAATAAAGTGGGGCTAAGATGATAAAGTAGGAAAGAGAAATAATATAAAAATAATAAAGTATGAGATAATTTGTAAATTGTTTTGGAAAGTTATTTTCTTTTTAGGAAACGTGTCAATTAAAATTGGACATTTCAAAAAGGAAAAAAAATGTCGTTTTAAATGGGATGGAGGGAGTTACTAAGAAGAATGTTACTTGCCTATTTAAGGAGAATGATACTTGCCTCTTTAAGAGTTTGAGTTTTGCCTTTTTAAAGGAAAAAAAAATTGTGTTTTTAATTTTTATCTCAAGCTCTTTTTTTGTTTTTGATTGGTTCTTTTGGAATTTTTAGTTGTGTATAAAATAGTTTAAAGTAGTGATATCTTTTAGATTATACTCAAAATTGACTTGTTTTCTTTTCTAAATAGTTTCACTAAATGTGGTTCATTCTAAAAAAAACAAAAATTTTGCGTACTAACTATCAAAAAGTTAAATACTCCCTCCGTTCCAAAATTTTTGTCCACTTTATTTTTTGCACGATTTTTAAGGAGAATTGTTAGTTGTGTGTAGAGTGGTGTAAAGTTGTGGGTCTCACAAAAAAATTGTGTGTAATAATTTACTGAAAAAGAAAAGTGGACAAGAATTTTAGGACAATCCAAAATGAAATAGTGAATAAGAATTTTGGGACGGATGGAGTATATTTTACACCATGTAATATTACTATTTTAATTCTCATACCGTAAATAAATAAATCATAAATAATAGATAGAAAAAATATTCAAATACTCCCTATTCCCATTACACTTGTCCAATATTCCGTTTCGAGTGGTCCTATCTCATTTGTCCACTTTTCTAAATAAGGAAATGTGTTCCACAACTTTACTCACTCAATCAACTCAAAATACTTAAATAATAATATGAATCTCACATCTTTACCATCAATCCGGATCTTCTGGCCCAAAATTGGTGTCCCACTCGGTGACCCACCAATCACGCCATGTCATGCGTGCATTGGTGGGCCATGTTAGCAATAAAAAAATATTTTAATTTTAAAAAGGTGACCCACCAATGCATGCGTGGCGGGGCGTGATTGGTGGCCCACCGAATGGGCCACCATTTTTGGGCCAGATGATCTTCTGGCCTTTACCATACATACCAATTCTATATAATTAATTAATTATATGAATCCCGCACTTTTATTATATAAAATCAATCAACCGAAATTATCGCGTCAAAATTAAATTGGACAAATGAAATGGAACTAATGGAGTATTATTTTAAATAAAAAAATAGTCTAATAAAATGAAACCGCCGAAAAGTAAGGTTGACTAATGGAATGAGACAAAACCACAAAAGGAAATACTGAATAGTTGAAGGACCAGAACTCAAAGAGTGAATTTTCCGACAAGGCTAGGGCGCAATCTAGAGCACCCAATTTCCGTAAGGCAAATTGGCAAATTTGGTCCCCAATGTTTGCCACTTTGGATGAATTGGTCCATAATATTTTTTTTTAGTTTATTGGTCTCCAATGTTTGCTAATTTGGATAAATTGGTCCTTCTGTCAAATTTTAAGTTAATTAAGTGTTAATCATAGGGGTATTTATGGAATACAAGTTTCAGGGACCAATTTATCCAATTTTTAAATAAAAATTTAATTTTTTTTAAATTGTGTTTTTTTTCGAAAAAAAATTAATTTTTCAAATAATTTTTTATTTTAAATTTTTTTTTTCAACTAATTTTTTTTCTTTTTTTTTTAAATATTTTTTTTGTTAAACGAAAAAAAATTAATTATTTTTTGAATTAACCTTTTTTCAAAAATTTTTTATTTAAATAAAAATAAAGTAAATTTAGATTAACTAATAATTTTGCATTTCACGGTGAAGGAGGGGAGCGGATCAACACAACGGTTGGAGAATGTGTTATGTTCTTCGATGAGAAGAGCAGTTGGAGGACTAGGAGGTGGGAGGCCATAACTGGACGACTAGAAGCGGGTCGTCCAGCTGATCCTCTCCTCGAAGAACATAACATATTCCCCAACCGTTGTGTTGATCCGCTCTCCTCCTTCACCGTGAAATGCAAAATTATTAGTTAATCTAAATTTACTTTATTTTTATTTAAATAAAAAAATTTAAAAAAAGTTAATTCAAAAAATAATTAATTTTTTTTCGATTAACAAAAAAAATATTTAAAAAAAAAAGAAAAAAAATTAGTTGAAAAAAAGTAATTTTTAAAATAAAAAAATTATTTGAAAAATTAATTTTTTTTTGAAAAAAATCAGAATTTAAAAAAAAATTAAAAAAAAGTTAAAATTTTATTTAAAAATTAGAAGAATTGGTCCCTGAAACTTTTATTCCATAAATACCTATATGATTAACACTTAATTAATTTAAAATTTGACAGAAGGATCAATTTATCCAAATTAGCAAACATTGGGGACCAATAAACTAAAAAAAAATATTAGGGACCAATTCATTCAAAGTGACAAATATTGGGGACCAAATTTGCCAATTTGCCTTTCCGTAAAGAGGAATATCCAATTTTTTTATACAATCTTTCTCAGCTATTGGCTAAGACTCCAAATTAGGGTTCTTATGTTTTCGAGAAATTTGCAGACGGCGGATAGGGATAGAGGAGCTATATTTCAAGTTTGTTCGTGAGTCTGACGTTCGCAGCATTCATTCAATAAATGAAGGCGTTAATTGTTAGATTCACGCACAAACTCGTAATATGTCTTTTCTGTAGCAATTGATTCGAGATCCATTCAATCGGGAGCTCGTCAGCCGGAGAAATATCGATCTCAGCTTCAGTTGCTGATAGATCTGTTTTTGGAGGTTTGATTGTTGGATTTGTTTTTATTGGAGTTAATTGTATTCATATGTTGATCTGTTTTATCTTTCGAATTTTAATTGATATTTTTTAGGAGTTCTTCGATTGCTTGTTTTCTGTGAGTATATGTTTCTTATTCCTGTAGAATTCAAGCGATATGATTACATGTTGTTGAATATCTTCGTTCATGGTGTGTGTAGGAGGTAATCTGAATATCTATGTTAGCTTCTGGAATATTCTCTAAATCTGCAGTTATCTTCTTTGGTAGAGATGGTTTACTAATGCTATATGCAGTCTGTAGATCCTATTGTAGAATTGTTAGAGTTCTTTGAATATTCTCTTGCAGCTACCGAACTTCGATTTCAGTTTTGTTCTTTGATTTTTAGGTGGAAAATGATCTTTCAATTTAGACATGATGAAATCATATTGAAGGACCAGAATCTTAGTGTTCTAGTTCTTCAAGTCATGTAAGTAGAATCTAGGATTTGAAGTTAAGCAGAATGTATAATAAGCAAACTCAATCAAATATGAAGGATGCGAATCTTCCAAGGTAGTTCTTGATCCACTTCCTCTGTAATGATTTTCCTCTTTGTTGTCTTCAAGAAATCCAGATGATGCTGACAATAAGCTCCATTCTTCTCAAACAATGTAAGCATTGTGATGAACAAACTTGCCATAACTTTGTCATTATACTCATTCTGCTTGAACTTGAGCAGGACCGGATGAGCCCTTCTGCGAAAGTGCCCCGCCACCAAGTACTCGAACCCGATGGGAGGCTTCCTCATAACCCCAATCATCCTCTCACACGCCGCAGCAAAACTCTTCCTCCTACCCGAATAGGGCCGACAAAAGTCCAATATCAGTTTCTGAATCGAACAGAGTAAATACAGAACATTACTCTCTTTACCATTCCACTTCTTTTCACTACTGCTGCAGGTTAATCTCTGCTTGAGACAGTCATACCACGTCTTCGCAAACTCGAGGGTTATCTTTCCGTTTCCGTCACTTTGTAAGTTGCTGGGCTCGATCGCGTGGATCATCGGAGGGACGGCGGGGTAGTTCGAAGGAAAGAATATGTCGAAGAAGAACAAGCAATGCTGGTAGTCACTGCCCGGTGGGCCGATGAAGGCGGCCCTCATTAGGTCGATCCGGTTCGTATACGCCCTCACGAAAATCGAGCCAGGTATGTGCTCTTCCAAGGTACGCCGTTCTTCATCCATCCTTTGCTTGAATCTAAGGGTGTGGATAAACTTCGCGGAGAGATAATCCAGTTGAGTGGAGTAGTGGTGATCGGACGGCTCATAGCAGACTACTCTGAAGTTGTTGAAACGGTTGAATTCTCTCTCTACTTCGTCTTCTATCTCTTCGATCTCTCCGAATATTTTCTTTTTCGTATCCATGGTCCGAAGTTGGTGCGAAGTTTTGATCCATGTTTGGTTATATTTATTGAATCTTTTTGAAAACGTATCCTAACTGGATTATAGGTCTCAACTAAATCCGAAAAATATGTATCTACGAAAGGAAGATGGATTCTTATCAAGAAAAATCTTATGAAATTGTGTTTAATGTATAATTTAATGAATTACAGTACTCTGTACATAAAACACAATTTTTTTAATTCTCGTGCTCAAAATTTTTGAGCGAGCAGTGAGACGGAGATATTTGAATATAGTGAATATCATATTATTTTTAATTTTTAATGTTAGTGTTGTTAATATAATTTAATTTAATATAGCCTCATTTATGAAAAAATTATGGCTCATTTAGGTATATGCTTATCATGGTTAATAGGCCCGGAGCTCTTAAATGGGCCTAAAACTCACTCAATGGTTAATAGGCCCAGAGGTCTTAAATGGGCCTTAAATTGAATCAAATTGGAGGGGGCTAAATTGGATATTCTTCTCGAGGCTAAACATACCAAAGAAATAATTTTTTTTTTTTTTTAACTCCCTCTCCCATTTTTGTTGTGGGTGAAGATGTGTCACTTATTTTTTTTTGATTGTGGTCCACAAATTAATTTCATTTTTAAAAACAAGACAACATTAGCGGAATATCCCGATAAAGAATACAAGCCAACAATTATGGGACGGTGGGAGTATTTTTTATTATTGGCATGCATGTTTTTCAAAGTGAGACCGAAATTACGTTTGTGGTAGTTACTAGTTAGTGTAGTTACGAGAAAACGTGTTGAATTGTATCCGGTACAAACCGTGGTGGGCTGCACTACCCAATTGAATCGACACACGTGGTGGTATTACTTTTCATGATAATTTGGAAAAAAAAATTGTCTAAAGTGCTCAATATTTCCTCTTTAAAAAAATTATTATATAAATATTCACACATCTAATGCTTTCGAATAATTCATATTCATATATTTACTAATTTGACCTCCTCGAATATTTTGTTGATGTCGGTCTTGAACCAACCATCAAATTTTACTTTTATCGGATATAGTAGTGAATAATTTAAAGTAAATCAATTACTAAACAAAGTGATCGACATTCTTAGTGACCTGACCTCATCTAGTCAAGACCCAAGACTCTTATAACAAGTGTCCTTTTTCTCTTTTTTCCTTTATAAATTCGTATGATGTAATCAAATATTAACGGTTGATTTTATCTCTACATACACCTATAGATTTTGTAAGATTGAAGATATGAATCTATTCATAGGGCACAAATCTGGTAGAAAGACGGAGTTATATATGAAGTAGAAAATATGCATATTTCTTTTATTTTTTATGCATTATTCTTATTTTTATTATGCATAAATTTTGCAACTTTTATAATTTTGCCATTATACATAACAAACATATAAGGAATATACATAACGAATATTACAGAGTACATTCAATCCAATTCAATGATAAAATGAAAGGTACAAATTATTTCTTATTTCCTATGTTCACATGATCAATTCCCTCTATTCACATTTTTCACTTAAGATTCTTTTTATTCGACCCATCTTCACAATTGATATAATATCGTAAATTCACATTTATATAAAAAGTAATGAATATATAAATAATTTTTTTTCTCACCCAAGATTCTTAAAGACTCCCCTTAATTTGAGGAAAAGAAGAGATGAAATCTAACTCTTGTCGGTCAATACGTCGGTTAAGTTAGTTGATTGAACGGTTAAGTCATCCCAGATATTTGGTAGAAGCAGATTCGTACAGCTGGTCGGTTTAGGACCAAAGTACCTGCAAATCTTATCCTTATCGAAAAAAAGAAAAATTGGTAAACACTTTTTTCCTTTGAAAATATCAAATTGCACCGACAATTTTCAGATAATCCAATCAAAGAGCATTTTAGTCGGATATTTTATTTTATTTTAGGTGTTGGTTTAGATTTTATTTTCGGTTAGAGAGAACGTCAATTGATGTTCCACATGAAGAATGTAACGTTCCATTAAATGCACTATTATCCTTTATTCTTCTCCTTTTCCTTATTTCAAAATTATCGACAGGCATTTATGGAACGTCGATAATTGAACTAATCAAATGTGACATGTTTTTTCAATCGAGAGTCGAGAGATTGTTACTATATCAATTAGATTTTTTTTATAATGACGAGGGTAATCCGCAGTCTGCTACCGAAGTGCAAACTGAGTAAACCACACAGGAGAGTTCAACCACTTTAGACTAACCATAAGTGACAGAAACACATAGCGGTTCCAATGAGATTTCAACTCATAACCTTTCGGTCCCGAGCAACCCCTTCACCGCTACGTCATCCCAAGTTATTATATGTTTATGTTACTATTTTCGGACAATTACGGTCACAAAATTAAAATATCATCAATGAATACGTAAATTATAATATTTTATATAATATATTTATTGGACCTCAATTACTTATTATTACAGCAAAATCAACAATTATGTGGTGAGAGCGTAACTTTTACTTTCTTATTACATAGCAGTAAGTGTCATAGTTACAGTTCAAAAGCCAATCGACCATGTAAAAGCATAATAACAGGCATCACAAAGCCTAACAATACGCAACTGAAAGGATGCTGCGCATCATATAAATATCTATGTTTCTTTTATTAAGGTTGAAAATGACAACTTGGATCTCATAAATATAGTTTGATATGTGATTTAAATATGATAAGATTCGTACATATTCTTACAGTTGCTTTCAAATTTTCTCTAGCTACTAGCTATTAACCTAACTTGTTTTATTCAAATTTTGCAACCAAATCCAACCGACCACATATAAAATAAATGTTTTAAATTGTTGTATTTTCCAGTGAATTCTTTCTTAAGCTACATTCCACACGAATTCCTTAAATATAGCAAAACCGAATGAATAGCAAAGAAATCTCATAAAAAATTATCAATTTTATATCCTCACTAAATTACATTAAATATTCGTCATAAGCATAGAAAATACCCAGATTTTTTATGCGGCGTGATAAACCCACAATCTCGATTAAAATGCGAATAAGGTAAATTCTTATGTAATACAAATTGCTTAAAATATACAAAAAAATGTAGAACATATTCAATTAATCATGTGTAATCACTAAATCATTTTCAAAAGCGATATATGAATCACATGCATCCGCCGCTCTAAGTGCAAACATACTAAACCCTATATAGCTAGCCCACTTAAATTAATTTCTCAAAAAATCTTAAATAAAAGTCATAATTTACCTATATTATTTGTAGGGTTAATGACCAAATAAAGCATGAATTTTCCCAATTTTGTAATTTTAACACGAACTTGTAAATCCTGTAAATTAAAGCACGAACTTTTTTAATCTCTATTTTTTGATGAATTAAATCATGAACTTTCTAACTATTACAATTTAGAACATTTTTTTTTTAAATCGGTGGAGATGGAGAAATCAAAAAATTACTAGTGACAAGAATTTGTGGGACACGGCGAGATCTCCGGCGTCGATGGCGCCTCAAGCTTTTGCAGATATCCTTCTTCTTTCGTCTCTTCCGGGACAAGAATTGCAGCCAAACAAGAATTATCCTATTAATTAGTTTTTTTATCGGCTGTGAGTCCAGACTTGAGCTCTGCTCCATTGAAAGTCTCGGTTTCTCCCTCATTCCACTCATCCAGCCCTCTTCACAAACTTATACGATCGATGCCATAAAGATAGCAAACTCTATTATCAAAGAAATATTGAAGCCGGGGAATGGGAGCGTAGAAGGTGAATCAATTTCACTAGGGTTTTCTTTTGAATGGAGGAATGCTTAGAGCGTTTGACTTTTTTTATTAAGTGTTTCCCAATTTTGTTTTGTGGTTTTTTGATAAGTAATTTAGTTTTGTGGTATGATTTCATAAAAAGTTCTTATTGCTGGCGTGGCAGTAACAATTTTGTGAGTTTTTTTTTTTATAAAACGACGTCGTTTCATTTGAATGAACCGACAAAATTGTCCAGCTTGGCGACCACGCGTGCAAAACGTAGTCATTTCGATTTTTTCCGACAGCCAAAAAAATTGGAAGTCGAGCATATTTCAAATTGCAAAAACTAAAAAAATCGTGCTTTAATTCGCAAGTATTAAAATTGCAAAATTGAAAAACTTCATGCTTTACTTGATCATTAACCCTTATTTGTAATAACATTTCATCCGAACACGTGGCATCTCTAGCAAAGAAAGATTCTAGTTGGAAGTCTATTCTAGTTAGCTCCACCCACCTAGTTTTGATTTAAAGATTCACAAATAATTATAAGCCGTTTATTTCCCCCTAATCCAACTACTGCTTTGTGGGTATTCAATTTCTTGTGCTACCATTATAACTATATTGAATTTAATGACACGTAGCGCTATCATAATATGCAATAAGCACATTAATTAAGTTCATTTATTTATCAAGATGCATACATAGGGCCCACTTCTAAATTTCTTGTCTCATTTATGGCAACTATAAATCAAGATTCATGGGCCAGAACATAAATTTGAGTTGGGTAATAAATATTAAATTAGTACAACAAAATCTTGGCCTTGCAAATGGGACATTAATAATACAAAATACAACCAAAATCAATACAAAAAACCTTTAAAAAATACATAATTTCATAGCCTGTAACATGATCAGGCAGTCACACTCTTCTTACCATATGCAACTGGGACATTAATAATACAAAATACATAATCGAGCTATACTGATTAACGACCCGACCCGGCTCTGAGATTAGTAAACGAAAGTCACGTTCGAAATCCCCCCACACTCTTCATACCAAGGGATGACAACTTGGACCTTCCCATCTCCGGACCACTGGAAAATAGCCTCAGCCCCATTGACATAAGACTTCTTCGGCGCGACGCTCGAGTACGCCGCGAACACGCCCTCGCCCTTGACCTCGACCTTGGCCACGTGCTCGTCGTACACGAGCCCTTGGATCGTCCCTCCGCTGTTGAACAGGTTCGTAAGGCCGACGGGCGCGAACTTCGCGCCCGACCCGAGCTTCTTGATCGGGATGAAGCTGAAGAGCTCGAACGTCGACGGCTGGAGGATCACCGCGATCGGAGCGGAATCCGGGGTCGTCACGATCAATTTCTCGCACTCGGTTAGGTAAACCGCGTACTCCTTGGCTTCTCCGAGGGTAGCGGCTTCGGGTTTCTGATCCCACTCGATGTTCGACACGTGGACGGACGCGGAGAGAGGCTTGTAGCATTCGGAGTAGCCCTTGATCCTTTGTTCCTTGGGGTCCCACCCCGCGCCTTGGCAGTTAAAGGCCCCGATAACGCCACCGTACTGCAAAATGGGAGCCCGTTGAGATGAAATGAAATCCTCTAGTCCACAAATATATAATTAAAAAGAAAATAAAAGAGTTGTACCTTGTTGAAGTTCCATATCTTTAAGATGGACTTGCTATCAAAGAGGGGGTTCTTGAAGAGGCAATCTCTTGTAGGGAGGGCAAAATGGATGCATTTAGGGATTGTACCATCTGGGAAAACAAGCTTCTTAAGGAGATCAAAATCATGACCACCTAAAGAATCACTAACATAAACTGGGCCCCCACATATAGCCCTTGATCCAGCATGAAACTTTGCACAACAATGGTCAGATTGGAACATGTCCCAATCTGGTTGGATGAATTGCCCCATCCACATGCTGTTGTAGGCACAGTGGATCATGTGGACCCCCTGCAGCCAATAAACTCCCATGGGATCACCATTAGGGTCTTGGAACCAAAAGTCATCCCCTATCACAAAAAAGATATAAGTCTATGTCATGTGTATATTCACGATGTTCAGAAATACGGGACTAAGCTTATTAGCTCTTACCAACTCTCCCCAATGAGATTTGCTCTGTTCCAAGGAAGAAGAAGTCATTGCATTGCTGCATGCTTGAAATTAAACCAGTCCCATTGAAATTCTTGTGGAGGGATTTGGACAGGCCCTTGTAATAAGCCTTAGCAAGATCAACCCTACCTCCATAATCCTCACCAACATACTCAAGTGTCTGCACAATATAAACAACAAATATCAGGTCAAAATCAATTAGTCAACCAACAAATTCAAGAATCTTGAACTAAACTTACATGAATAACATCCACTTTGACTCCGGTTATCCCAACATTAGCAAGATAGGAGTGCATCGAGTCGTAAAAATCGTCGGCGTGATCGGGATCAACGAGCCCGATCGAGCCCTCCATGATCTTAACGACCGCAAGATCGCTCATGGTCCCGGCTAGACCGGGAGAGAGCTTGCAGGGGACTATCTTTGTCTTGAGATGAGTTGCATTAGGTCTAACTCCGCCCCATGCGCCCGCCAATGCGTGCCAAACGTATATATCATCCAATCCTTTGAAATTAGTCCTTAAATCCTTTGTGAAGGCCTTCATACCGGAGTTTTCGGTTTTGCACGAGCAACCGGTGCAACCCTTACCGGAGGAGGAGCCGTTAACGGGGCCTCCTCCGTACATTTCGTCGAGCTCCTTCTGATGCTTGGCGATTTGAGCCTCGAATTGACTCAAATCAGTTACGCCGGATTGGATTGCTTTGTCGCGGGCCTTTTCGGCCATTTCGAGCTCGATCGCCTTGCTGATTAGCATTTTGGGTTTTTTAGGGTTGAATTGGGGGCGATTGGGGCCGAGCATTGATCCGGATTTGTACTTTCGGAACTTCTCGCACTCCTCGAACCGATGGAGGCGAGCGGTCATTTGGGTCCCACCGAGGACGAGATTCTTCGCGTCCTCGTGTGGGTCCTGACTGTCGACGTTGATGCTCTGCCATCCGTCGTCGATGATTAGGAACCGCGGGGAGAGTCCGCCTTCGGCGAATTCGGAGACCCCGTCCCAGATGCCGGCGGGCTCCACCGTGAGGTAGAACGCGTCCCACGTGCACCACCCGAACTTGTTGACGAGCGGCGGCGGCGACTTCTCCTCGATGAGGCGGAAGGTGTTAAGGTGGACTCGGACGGCGGTGTAGGCCTCCTTCATTAGGGTGTAGGGGTTGTCGGAGATGTGGACGTAGGCGATGGCGTTGAACGACGTCGTCTTGACGGCGGAGGAGCCGCTCTCGGCGCAGATCAGCAAGTGGCCGTCGGAGCCCGGGTTGAGGGCGGAGCGGAAGCTGCCGTCGACGATCGGGATTACCACGGCGTAGGACTTCAACTCGGGGACGTCTAGCATGATCCACTGAGTCTCCATCTGGATGTCCGAGCCCGAGTTGCCGACCCACTGAGTCGACCACCACGTTTTGAACCGGAATACACTGACGAAATCACGGCCGGTGAATTTTCCGAGCGAGTTCGTCAAACGGTCCGATGGGTCCTTCTGGCTGAATCCCAAAAAACCCCCCTTGTGCGAGAGAGAAAGAGCGCGGTCGTACAAGGTCGGCGGCGCCGCCGTGGATTGCACGACGGAGGAAAAGCTCTTGAAAGTGACGTTGCTCGGAACTTCCGAAAGTAACTTCACATTCTTAGCTAAGAGTTTTCCGCCTACGAGGTCGAGAATGGAGTCCTTCGCCGGAGTTAAGGCACTGTAAATTGAGTAGGCCGGATCATACGGTGGCGCCATTGGAGAGAGAGAGAGAGAGAAAAACAGAGTTATTAAGTTGAGGAGAGAGAAAGAGAGAAAGATGCTTAAGTGATGAAAGAGAAGAGGGGTATATATAGAGTTTGAGAAGGTCAGAGAAAGAAAAATCAAGAAATTGAATAAAAATGGAAGAAAAGGAAGAAAAAGAATCAAAAAGAAAGAGAAGGGCGGTTTATGCTTTAATATTCTATCAATCTTCTTCGCCTTCTTCAGCTTTATACCGTAAATGGTTTGTGAAAGCTCTACATCACATAAATGGACCTTATGAAGAAAATGACTTCGTAGAAATTCTCACTATGAATCTCAAGACTGCATAGACTTTATTCGAGATTCTCTATTTCATATCTTGTTCAGTTTATCATTTTATTTTGATATAAAAAAAATTGTTTATTCAAATTCAAATTGCAAATTGAAGTTCTGTAAAGTTCTGGGTGAGGAAAAAGGTTCTGGGATGTCGACGCGGTAATTTGAAGTACTGGAAACTTCTGTATTAATTACATTTTGGATGTTATATTATATTGTCCTATATGAACCTAGAAAATAAAATTAATTTAATTTGTAATAATAAATGGGCTTTTTTAATTAATAGTATGACCGAAATAAGCAGGCCTTAAAAGGTTGAGCTATATTTTCTACTAATAAGCCCTTTAAGCCAAGTAACGCATCATATTGGGCCCTCCAATTTATAACATATACTCCGTTAATTAAGGAAATTAGACAAATCTCTTAAAGCCCGTTTGGTTTCAAGTAAAGTTGTTAGGGTGCGGAATATGATTTTGAGGAAAGTGATTTAGGAAGGGTAAAATAAATTACTTGCATTGTGTTTGGAAAATATCAAGAAAATATTCGGATTCTGAATTTTTAAAGAATTGTTTTATCTTACTTATATTAAATTATTAAATTAAAAACATATAATTATAATAAATTAAAAACTGATAAACTTCAAAAAACTTCAATATAAGATATGACAGTTTCGCAGTAATTGCGCAAAATTTCAGTCTTCTCAACCTGGTAGAATTGATAATGTCAAAAAAATAACAACTTAAATCATATTTGTTACTACTATAAAAAAAATTCCCTTGGATCTTCAATTAAGTTGGGCCAATAGTGCCTTTCGAAAGCAAATAAAGAAGATGAAGGTCGAAGGGATGCGACCCCTTATTCCATTATTCATACCTCCTCAAAGAAAAATTCATGACATCGCCCCTACTGAATCAGTTCAGCGAGTTCATGTTCTACTAAGGGGGTGTTTGCGATAGCTTATCTGAATCAGCTTATAGCTGAAAGCTGTCTCGGTAAATGTATATAGTGTTTGGGAAATCCAGCTTATAGAGCTGCTGAAAGCTATTTGAATCCAAGATAGAGAATTTTCGTAAGCTGGTATTGACTAGCTGAAGCTGATAGCTTATAGCTTTTATAATTTTTAACCTTTTTAATTAATACATTCTATTATAATTTTATAACTATTTTTTTAATTAATGATCGATATTGCTTATTTATATGTATAACTTTTAGTTGTCATTTAACAAAAAATAAGTAAATATTTGTTTTATTAATATAATTTATAATCTTTTTAATTATTGATTTTAATTAATAATATTAATTATACTTAATTTTTTTTCTAATTTTTATTTTTTTATTTTTTTTATTAAAATACTATTTTATATGAGTGGAAATAAATTTAAAATTTTATTTGTGTAAAAATTCTAAATTTGTTTAATATGTAAGAAATAAATAACATTTTCATTTTATAAGATACCACTTTATTAATATTTTCAAATATTAATTTTTTACTTTCATCACTTTTTGCAAACACTTACAAATTATCAAAATCAACAGCTTTCAGCTCCTTTCATCTGCTTTCAGCCACTTTCAGCAGCTTCCAACAACTTTCAGCACTTATCGATAAGTTTCAGCTATCCCAAACACCCCCTAATACTCAAATCGGATTTAATCTGATGTAGATTCAAGATCGAAACTCATTGCAGATTTGTGATTTAGTGATTCAAATTGTTCAGATATGCTGTGAGATTGGACAAAAATTGTAGGACCAATTGTGGATAATTAACTCAAGGATCTGGATCGGAATTGCCGAGAATATTGTCAGCGAAAAAAAAATTAAGAAATTACTCACCTTTCATGGAGAATTGATGAAAACTGATCGGAGAAGAGACTTGCGTGAGTCTGGTAAAAAATAGGTGATATTGTTTTTGGGAGGAATCGATCACTCAAATTCCCCTATTTAGGAAAAAGATTACCAACGTTAGAGCAGGTAATAAGAATCCTAAAATAATGGGCTACTTTCCTAGTTTTTAGGATTCTTTTTCCTTTCCTCAATTTTATACAAAATAAAACAAACATTGGATTTTGAATTTTCGGAATAAGATTACTTTATTAATTTTACCAAACATACGAATCTATAAATTTGAAATCAAATTACTTTCCAAGACCAAATTCCCTGCAAACCAAACGAACCCTTAGTATTTAATAAATTGATATTTATATTACATTATTCGGGAGATTTAAGATAATTCTAACAAAGCTTGAAAAAAATACAAACTTTGGGAGAACTTATTAAAATAACTTATTCTAAAAAAATAAGCATTTTTGACTTATTTTGTAGGAATAACTTATGAAGAAGAATAAAGCAAGCTGATGAAAAATATATCATAATATCAAAAACCCATGATAATAATTTTTAACTATATTTTATTTCTCTAATTAAGTGTTTATTCATAAATGCATCTCAATCACAAAAGGATTATTCAATTTAAGTGCTTATAATATAAACCCCTTATGCTATAACCATTTAATTTATGTCACAAACACTTGTTTATGCTATTAAGATCTAATTATGAATATACTAGAAATCATCACCAGATCAGTAATAATAATGTTTATCCGATGATCAGAATTAAAGGGAGTCATTCCGTAAATTTAGGAATGCAAATCTGCAATTCCAAATGAAGAATTTGAAAATTTAAGTGTATAAATCTATAATTTCACAGTTACATACAAAATTTAGATAATTTTTTTTATTACAATTGTTTTATAAACAAATTGGGGAAAAGAGTAGAATCTATCAATTCCTCATCCTCCTGAGCCGTTATCTACCAAATATTCTTCTACTAAAGGTGTTACAAATATATGCTCTCATTGATATTCATAAACAATTCGATCAACTTTTTTTTTTGATGATGAGGTAACCCGTACGTATATTATTGTACACATACAAGAACCTCTTTTCCTTTTAGCATTATGGGCACATGATTCTGTCTTTTGGATCAGAATGAAAGGGATTTTACTTTTTCAAAGAACATATTCATTTTCAAAATTCATCACGAAATCGTTATCGAAGATGCTCTGCTCGTGTATACCAGAATTGCATCCACTCTTAACTTGTTGTTTTGGTTGATTATGTGAAGTCTGATGCATTACATATTGTTCTATGATCTTTACTGTGCGAGAATTCGAGGGTACTAGCGCTCTGAAGACAATCCTAGACTCAATATTTAAATACCCATGTAATTATTAGAATTACAAATACTATCAGTGACGGAGCCATGAATTCAAAAAGATAGGTGTTAACTGAGGATAGAAAAACAAAAAAAACAAAGAATAATTTGTATACTCAATATATAAATATCCATGTAATTATCAAAGATACAAACATCATTCTAGTGCACCTGGATGTAATTCGTATGTCATAATCTAAGTAATAAATATTTTTTTCATTTATTTCACGTGCAACTTGTCGTCGACTTCAAGTACATGAGGAAAGTGATTCCATCTCTTAGATCGGTTTTGAAGAAAAAAAACAAAAATAGGTCAATTTTCGAACCTCATTCCTTTTTCCACAATCATATTTTAGACTACAGTGAAACCTCGATAAAGTAATAATATTAGAACCGAAAAAAATATTCATTTAACGAAATTATTACTTTATCAAACATTATCTTAGTGCACTGACTCATATCGGACTGAAAGAAATTATTATCTTAACGATATTATTACTTTAACGAATATTACTTTATCAAGATTTAACTTGTATAAATTTTCAAAATGATAATTTCAAGAGAGTAAAAACATGTCAAGTACATTAATAAAGACGTGTTTGATCTTACAAAAATCATGAAGATTCAGATTTTACATATTATGTTACACCAATAGCAAAAGAAGCCAAAATCTGGGCAACAATTACACACCAACACTAATATACTACTACAATGGCAAAGGCTGCAAATCAGAAACAAGACCAAACCTTGTAGCATTGCCAGGTAGAGTTCTGTCATCTTGAAGAACCAACACTTTGAGGGTGCCGGAATTTCTCAGCCACGCCGCCACCACCGCCCCCGTCGATATGAACCGCCCGATGTTACACTTGGCCACCTCGAACGGTGCCCCTATGCTCACGAGCAGCGCTTCTATTGCGCGCTTCAATGCTCCATCGCCGACTACCTTGCTGTGCTTGCCCCATCCAGTTAGTATGCTGGTAGTTTTCACCAAGAGGATTAGTAGACAAAAGCAAGAAAGTTATGAGTTTGTGGATAGAGAGAAACAAACCTTAGTAGATTCGGTAACTCGTGTCCTTCGAACACGATGGAGCGTATGTTGAGCAGCCACGCGTGCACCATTGCCCGTGCGGCACCGGAGGACATGAGGTGTAAGTCGAGGCACGCCTCAGTCCAAGTGTTTTCCCATACCTCACGGCGCTTCCCTTCAAGCACGACGAGTTGGGCCCCGCGTTTCTGTAAAATAGAGATTTTGCCTACACTAAGTATGTGAAGTCTGATGTTTGCTAGGACGATCATAGACGGACTTAACCTAGCTTTCGTGAATTACTACTAATTCCCCTAATTTTCAATAAATTGTAATTTCCCCTATATTTTTCTAATAATCCCGAAAACTCCAAATTCTGGACCTGCGACATATGACTTATAAGGCCGTACTCTCCAACGAATTTTTTTTTTCCATGGGCCTTCCTTTGTTTAGCAATTTTCACTCATTTTCCGAACCTAGTTATACACTCAACATATAAATACCCGTGTAAGCTACTCCCTCCATCCCATAGACTTAGTACACTTTCTCTTTGGAGCAGTTTTTAAGGAGAGTTGTTGATGTGTGCAGAGTTGTATAAACTTGTGGATCTTCAAAAAAAGTGTTTGTAATAGTTTGCCAAAAAAGGAAACTGGACTATTTCAATGGGACAGCCGAAAAGGTATACTGGACTAAATGTATGGGACGGAGGGAGTACTAACAATCTAACACTAGCTCAACTCACAAACACTAAGAAGAAAGGAGAAGAATTATGAATAAAGATTTCAAGGAATTTATAAGACCGTACTCTCCAAGGAATTTATTTTCCATGAGCCTTCCTTTGTTTGGCACAACTCACAAACACTAAGAAGAAAGGAGAAGAATTATGAATAAAGATTTCAAGTGCTATAAATCCAAACACACACATATCATAGAGATTTCTATTGTAAGCCTAAGCATTAAGCTTCTTTCATCCCATCGCTTGCGAGTAAACTTCGAAGAAAAATGATATTTCAGTCGATGAAGGCATTACCTGGCCGAAGTGCCACAGCATGTCAGTCAAGGCATTGTAGAAAGCCGAAGCTGTTGAAGAATCCATACGCTTCACCTCGTCAAAGAGTGACAAAGCTCGTGACCAAGTGTGGTGGTTATGTCCCATTAGGAGTCCGTACGCCGCTCCATAAACATGATTATCAAAAAGACGTAGTTCCTCAAGCAGTAGAGAGGCTTCTTCAAATGAGTTGCAATGGCTGAAAACACAAACGACTTATAGAACTTTACGACCATTAAGATTCTACCGATTGAAGGTGCAATTTGTGCTTTCTTGTTTTTCATACTACCTCGGTTCCACTAAAGTTGGCCACATTTCCTGATTGGAACGTCCTACAAAAGTTGACCACTTTCCGAATTTGACAAATAATTAATATCATCTCTCCTACTTTATAATCTTATCTCTATTACTTCATCATCTACTCTCACTCATCTCTCTCCTACTTTATCATCTACTTCTCTCTCAAACTTTATCATCTATTATCTTAATTCGCATGCCGAAAACAAAGTGGCCAATTATAGCGGGACGGAGGTAGTATTTCTCAAACTACGGCTAAAGAGAAGCACATGAATTATTAGAAGCAAATAATGCACAAGAAAGTTGATAATCAAAAGGGTTACGGATTGTGGATACCTGCAAGCATTAAGAATTGCAGAGAAGGTAACAACATTAGGCTTGATTTTCATCTCATGCATCTTGCGGAAAACGCCTAAAACACATCGAAAGTCCTGCCTTATCCTCTGATCGAGCCTCGATGTCCCACAAGCCAACTGCTTAAAAACTTCAATGATTCTATCCTCTTCTCTACCAACCATCTTTCCGTCAAGATAAACTTGACTATTGGAGGAGGATTCTACCCGAGATTCCAAATAATCAAAAGTCTCCGACTGACCAAAGGCATTGATTATCGAGTTGTAGGTGACTACATTAGGCTGGATCCCGTCCCTCATCATCTCATCGAGCAGTAATGCAGACGACTCAACCAGCCCCTTCTTGCACAAGGCATCAATGAGTTTGCTGTAGAAAACGACGTCCGCCTTAAGGCCTTGCCGCTTGAATTCCATGTAAGCCTCGGTTGCCTCTTTGTACAAGCCTCCTTTGCAATAAACGCTTATTAGAGTCGAGTAAGTTAGTAAGTTGGGATTGATTTTTCCGCGCTTCATCTCCTCAAAAAGCTCCTTAACCTTGTCATACATCCCCTGCTTCCCAAACCCATCCAACAAAGCATTGTAAGTTACAACATCCTTCTTAATCCCGAAACTCTCCATCTCTTTACCAATAGCAAAAGCATCGTTGAACCTACCAAGGCTCGCGTAAACAGCCAGTAAAGTATTGTAGGAAACCCTATCAAGCTTTATACCGGCAAACTTCATCTCATTGAACAAATTCAACGCCCTATCCAATTTCCCGGCTTTTGCACATCCGCGAATCATAGTACTATAAGTCACCTCATTAGGGTATATATTTTTTGAATTCATCTCCCCCATTATATCGAAAGCTACATCCATGTTACCCCCGCTACAAGCCGCGTCTAGTAGAGTATTATACGTATAGATATCTTGATCAATACCCTTATTAACCATCTCATGAAACAAACTCCTTGCAACATCCCACAATCCCGCACCGCTACAAACTGCAAGAAGCGAATTGTAGGTGATCCTATCGGGGTTAACCCCGTTTTCTAACATTTCGTTGAAAATCTCCGAAGCCCTCTTGTAATCTGCACCCCCTTTCCCACAAGCATCTATCATAGCATTGTATGTTACTAAATTCGGCTTCAAGCCGGAGTCTTTCATAGTATGGAAGACTCCGAAAGCCTCATCGCAAAAGCCACTCTTAGCATAAGCACTGATTAAAGCAGAGTAAGCATACACAGTATTGCCATAGCCCTCATTCACAGCATCATCAAAAACTTTCTTGGCTAAATCAGCTTTGCCAAATCTACCAAGAGTGCTGATCATAGAGCTAGCCAATTTCCCCTTTTCGTTTCTTTTAATTTCGAGGCTAATTGCGAATTCAAAGCATCTCATTGCGTTAACCCAATCACCCCTGTTTCCCAACTCTCTTAACAAGAATGTGTAATCATCGGAAGCGCGGAGCTTCGGCTGGAAGCTAAGTAAAATACTATCCATATAACTTACATCGCCGACGCAGCCGATGGCCTGCTGTAGCGCCTCGTCCGCGGCGGCGGAGTGGCGGCTGGTGGCCGTTGACCTAGGGCGACCGAAATGCATCTTTGACACGCATCGCGTGGAGCGGCGGCCGGTGAAATCGGCGGCGGAGAGGCATGGGAAGTTTGGCCTCAAGGAGGAGGAGGCGGCGGCGGAGACCTGCGGAGCCCTATGGCCGGCGACGTGAGAGGCGTGGTTGTTTAAGGAGACTTGCGGCGGCCGCCAGCTCGGTTGCGGGTGCGAGGGGGGGCCGTGGTGGCGGTGGCGATTGGGGGCGTGTTGGAGGTGGTGGTTCTGGTAGGGTTTGGTGGTGCTGAGTGTACAGTGCGGTGGCGGAGTCGAGGAGGCCATTGCATCAAAAAAGAGGATAAAAAGACTGGGTTTTTCTTCTCTCCCCTTTCGTTTGACTATCTAGAGCGAGAGAGCGGGGGGTGATCAAGATTCAAGATTCTAGAGAGAGAGAGGAAAAAAGATATACACTTTTGGGATGAGATTAGTGGCTGGAAGGATTTTTTTTTTTTTTTTTTAAAATTCAATCTCGTTTGATTTCCATTTATAAGCTTGAAACTGTGAAGGGCGAAAGATTGGCTGCTAGTTTTAGTATTCGGACATTGTTATTTTCATCGAAAAGATTTTATAGTTTGGAATTTGACCTAAAATCACGGTAGAGTGATTGATTGTTCACGCGCTTGACTCGTTCGTGGACTCCACGCTCGACTCGGTCACCGTTTGGTGGCCGGCAGCCGCGCGTTGCTGAGTTTCTGTAGAACAGAAGGAAACAGTATCCGGAATTTAAAATCTTATTTTAAGTTTCTTTTTTGAGAAATTATATTTGTATACACTTTAATTAGTACTCCATTTTTTTTAATGATGAGGATAACCCACAGCTATTATCAAAGTACCACAGGATGAATCCCATTTTTATACTCTATTAATCGGTATCTTTTATTTATTAGTCATGCTCAATTATTATTCATAGACAGATAAACATTCATTACTTTGGAGTTGGGAGATATATACATCATTATTGAAATGATTCAAAATAAGGATGCAAATTATAAATTGTAAGTGAATGATTGACCATATACGGTATTCTAGAAAATAATACTATGAGATGTGATGAATAGAAAGGACATGCATAATATTCGTACTACTCCCTCCGTCCCGTTATTTGTGGCTCAATTAGTTTCGGCACGGGAATTAAGAGAGTAGATGATAAAGTATGAGAGAGGGAGTAGATGATAAAGTATGAGAGAGAAGATGAGTAAGATAATGAGAAAGTATGAGAGAAATGATGATAAAGTAGGAGAGAGAATGTAATAAAGTAGGAGATAGAAGATGATAGAGTAAAAGATATGATAATAGTTTTTTACCAAATTAGGAAAGTGGCCACAAATAACGGGACACCCCTTTCGGGAAAGTGAGCCACAAATAGCGGGACGGAGGGAGTATATTATAATTACAAACAGAAAATAGTTTAATAAATATACACACACAAATTTATTAATATTGTCTTATGAGAATATAATGTATTAATGTACACCTATTTTTGGAATATAATATTATAAATAAAAACAAGACGTATTCTTCTTAATTAGGAATGTTGCAAATTATTTTTAAAAAAATATATTCTTAATATGATGATAATTTGTGTATTTGTAAAGTCCACTTAAAAAGAATCAATTGCCAAAAGTATCAATTGCTACACTTTTGGTATCTAAAAGCAATGTAATTATCGGATTTTACTCTTATTATTTTAACTACAAAGTTATTTTATACCACTTTAGCTTTTTTTTTTTTTACTTTAAGTGCTTATAATAATATAAAATAGATAACATTTATATAGATAGAACTATTAATTTGTAGTACTAGTAGAAGATAATTAAATTAAACATATACTACATGAGAAATTCAGAAAAAAGTAGTCGATCAATCAATGCCAAAGCTGCAGATATTTCCGCTCTTCATCCTTTGTTCTCCGGACTTGTCGCGACTTAAACCAAATAAAATAAAATAATAATAATAATAATAATAACATATAGCAACAAAAATATAAAAAATCAAGAGAAAATATAGTAACTGTAAATCTTAGTAACCATTTTCTTCCTTCCAGAATTTTTCTTTAATTCTTAAAATTCGTGGGTTCTTGTGCTCCTTGGTTATCTTTCATGGAGACCAAGTAAAAAAAATAAAAAATGAAAATCCCAGTTGAATTCCTGCATGCCAATTTTCTTTCTCTTCTTTATCCGTTTCATCCCAAATGAGATCCAACAATCATAACATTTTAATATTTTCCGTTATTCAATTCCTAAATGTCTACGGCACCGGCGCGTTGGTTATAACATGCGGTTCCGATGCTGCCACGGATGCCGAAGGCCGGAGATGGGAGACCGATGGCAAGTATTTGATCGCCGGTGATAAATCTGTCGCCGTTAAAACGGAAACCCAAGACCCTTCCCTACCGTCCGATGTGCCGTACATGTCCGCCAGAATCTTCCAATCTGAATCGACCTACCAATTTTCCCTCCAAAATTCGAGCTACCGCACGCTCCTCCGCCTCCACTTCTACCCCACGACGTATCAGAATTTCAACATTTCGCGCTCGTATTTCTCCGTAATGGCCGGATCGATCACCCTCCTCAACAACTACAGCGCGTTTCTCACGGCGGAGGCGCTCTCCCAAGCGTATATAGTGAAGGAATATTACCTCGCGCCGACCAGATCTAGATCTCTGAACGTCACCTTCCGGCCGTCGCATAAATCCTTCGCCTTCATCAACGGCGTCGAATTGATGGCCGCGCCGCCGGAGATGTTCGGCAAGGATCCGGTATTGGTCGGCTCCGGCGACGATTTTCTCGCCACCACGACCGTTCCGATCGACGTCACCAGCTTGGAAACTCTCTACAGAATGAACGTCGGCGGTCAATTCATCCCGCCGTCGAACGATTCCGGCGGTCTGATGCGGACGTGGTACGACGATAGCGTCTACATCTACGGCGCCGGCCACGGCGTAGCGATGGCGGCGAATGTCAGCATCGAGTACAAACGCTTGCCGCCCTATACGGCGCCGTTGGACGTTTATCGAACGTATCGATCGATGGGCGCGTACAAGGATGTGAACCGGGTGGCGAGTTTGACTTGGGTGTTTGAAATTGATCCGGCGTTTGCTTATCTGGTTCGATTCCATTGGTGCGATTCGGAGATGATTAAGACGAATCAGAGAGTTTTCGAAGTGAAGATTAATAACAGAACTGCTTCCAGCGAGGTGGATTTGTTTGGTTGGACTAAATCGCTGGCTACTCCCACTCGAAGGGATTATATCATCCACGTCCCGAACGGGACGGGGGACGAGTATCGGCTGTGGGTTTCTCTCAATCCGACGAATAGGACCAAACCCGAATTCATGGATGTTCTTTTGAATGGACTTGAAATTTTCAAACTTAGTGATAATTCCAGATCTAACCTCGCCGGTCCAAACCCAATGATTTCGGATTTAATGAGGAAGTTTCTAGAAGGCCACAAACTGGGGCCGAAGGAGTTTCAAGACAAACCGATTAATTTAGCACTGATAATATCTTTCGCCGCCGTCGCGATCGGGATCGGAATCGTGGCGGCGATAATCCTCGCCGTCCACAACAGGAAGAAGCGCGGCGGTGGCGGCGATTCAAAGACGAGCTGGCTACCGATTTCGTGGAACTCCAACACTAACATCGCCATATCAACTGACGCCGCTAGCAACTGCCGTTACTTCAGCTTATCTCAGATCAACACCGCCACCAACAACTTCGACGAGGCTAACGTCATCGGCGTCGGCGGCTTCGGAAAAGTCTACCGTGGCGTGATCGACGGCGACACGAAGGTGGCGGTGAAGAGGTCGAATCCTTGCTCCGGCCAAGGAGTGAACGAATTCCAAACGGAAATCGAGATGCTTTCGAGGCTGAGACACAGACATTTAGTCTCGTTGATCGGATTCTGCGAAGATAACGGAGAAATGATTCTGGTTTACGATTACATGGGGCTCGGAACATTGCGCGAGCATCTCTACGACGGCAACAAAATCACCCTCCCATGGAAGCTCCGTTTGCAGATCTCGATCGGGGCGGCGCGTGGGCTCCACTACCTCCATACCGGAGCGAAATACACCATCGTCCACCGCGACGTGAAGACGACCAACATCCTCGTAGACGATAAATGGGTGGCGAAGGTCTCCGATTTCGGGCTCTCGAAGACCGGCCCGACGATGGACAAGGGCCACGTCAGCACGGCGGTGAAGGGCAGTTTCGGGTATTTAGATCCGGAGTACTTCCGGAGGCAGCAATTGACGGAGAAGTCCGATGTGTATTCATACGGCGTCGTTTTGTTCGAAATCCTCTGCGCTCGGCCCGCCCTAAGCCCGAACATGCCGCAGGAGCATGTCAGTTTAGCCGATTGGGCGGTGAGGAGCGCGAAGAACGGTACGTTGGAAGAGATCATTGATCCTCAATTGAAAGGAGTGATTGCCCCTGATTGCATGGCGAAATTCGCCGAGACGGCGGCGAAGTGTTTGGCCGATCACGGCGGCGATCGGCCATCCATGGGCGATGTGCTGTGGAGCCTGGAGATGGCGCTTCAGCTGCAGGAGAATTACGAGGCTAACGACGGCGGCGGAGGAGCTTCGGGATTTAGCACTAGAGAGAGAAAGAGCGTTGAGAGTAATGAAGAATTGATTGAAAATGGTAATGTTATGGCGATGCATAGGAACACTTTAGGGGTTGTTGGCGAAGAAGAAGAGGAAAATAGGAGTAAAGTTGAGGAGAAAAATGATCACACTTTCTCTCTTTATATTACTGAGGAAGGCCGATGAGTTTCAATGCTGTTACTTAGTTGACAATCTTAAATTAATTACGCTTAATTTAATTTATGTTATTTGAAAACATGATTATTTATTTAAAACGGCGAATCACGTCTAAATAAAAAAGGAAAAATAAAAAAGTGTTATAAACTATATGGAATGAGAGAATAATAGAGAGGGAAAAATATATGTGTATTATTATGTGGGTGGAGACCTTTATTTATAGAGTACAAGATGGACTCATGGGCTTTTAGGGTTTACATGATCATCACAATATATGGTAAGTATATATATAGAAAATATATTTACAACACTCCCCCTCGATTGACCATCCCTAAAAGAGATTCTTCGCCTCATTAAAACCTGCTTGAGAAAAACTCATTGGGATAAAAAACCGGTCGAAGGAAAAAGAGTGCATTTGCTACACCTCAATATAGTCATTCTTGATCCTTGAGTCAGCGCATATCGATCTTGTGTAACATCTTCTTGAATGTTGACGTTGGTAATGCATTTGTAAAAGAATCCGCTAGATTTGTCACTTGAACGAATTTGTTAGATGTTGATGCCGCCACTCTTTTGAAGATCATGTGTTGCATTGACTCTTTTATGAATCAATCTCAATGACTCATTTACTCGTGTGTTGCATTGGATGCCTCGTTAAAAACCTTAACTAAGAAAACCTTTTGGGAAAAACTTAGAAAGGAAAAAAGAGTACAACCATTTGACCTTCGAGGTCATTTGACCTTTACGAGTCGGCCTAATCTTGGGAATTATTTACAATTTGTTACTCCCCCTCAAGATAACAATCTTTAAAGTTATCTTCAAGGTCTACACTAATATGTGCAACACAAGTTTAATTATTCTCATAGAGAATAGCATGAAATATGTCAATATATCATTACTCTCATAAATAGACCAATATCATATTTGTCTCGAAAATAACAAAGGATGATCAATACCATTTCAAATTCTCCAATTGCACATAATTGAGGAACTTCTGGTCCTCATCTTTGTTATCTTCTATAGGTCTAAATGAGTCTCTATCCACTTTAAGTGATTGAATCAACCATTAGATACGCATGTGGATGCGATACAATAAAATCTCTTTAAAGACCTTTCAGGTAGGTCGATTAGCGTAACTCCATCAGGGAGATGCTCAATCTACAGGTCGAGACAATTATTAGTTTAACCCAAGGCTTTTGATTCTAACTCCGTCTTTAGGCATGAGTTGATTATATCAAGTACTTTTGTACATAATGATTCACTTATCATCTTCAGGAGGAATTTGGAGTGATGTGTTCTAACTTTGTATTCCGCGGACTTCTTATCTCTTAGCACCAATAAATTTCTCACGCTTCTGGCGTCAATGAGAATTAATTGATTTATTTTGCCTATGAGAAACTTCAGTTCTTCCATGGTGCATATACAACGGGTATACGAGATTTTAGTCACTCTTTTTGCACTAAATAATTTGATGAACTTCTAGTTCATAGTGCGTGAATCTAAATAATTAATCCAACGAGATATTTGCGGCATTCTATCATTTATGTTTCATATCTCCCCCTGATGCCGACAAGGATGTGAGTTGGATTATAAAATAAAATATCAATGAATAAAATAATTCATAATAATTTGTTCTATGTAAGTCATTAGGACGGAGTATACATATAAGTATTATGCTCTTCAGGAGTTTCAATCAAACCGAAGTCATCATTTTTGTACCATTCTGTCAAAGGGATACTTCAAAGGGATACTCCTCGTTCTTATTACATCATATACGAATGTACTATTTCCTCGACAATGACTTTTGAGTCTAATTGAAAATATCTTTTTGACTTACATGATTTGAGCAAGTTAAATCCTTCAGGGATCTTTATATATATGTCACTGTCTAGTGAATCATATTGATAGATATTTACTACATCCATAAGGCGCATAGCAAGCCTTTTGTGAAATAAGCGAGATTAATCAAATTCTAAAAATACAACGATGTCTATTGTGGGAGAGTACTTAATTAATTCCCGGTCTTTGAGAGAAATATTGTGTTCGAGTATTGCCCTATATCTCGTAATTTTTCATTTCTCTTTGTAACAAAGACACATTTGTATCCTTCGGGGATATATTTTCCGGATTTTGGAACTACAGATCCAAATATTTCCGGCTTTCTAGGGAATATTAATTCACCTTATATGACTTCGTTTCTCTTTGGCCAATTATTTCAATCTTGACAATCTCTTATAGATCGTCGTTGATGATCCTCTTTTTTCATTTTAAGAGTCATATTAAAGGCGAATATATCGTCATGCGTCCACGACGATACTTGATCTCTCAAATATATTGAGATCTCATTAATTAGACGCTGACAGTTCTTCAGGAACTTTTATTTGATTAATTAATCATTATCGTCATTTTTTTTTGTTCATATGTTGTGCCCATTTTCTTAGACACAAAATTTCTTTTAGAACCAATTGGTCGACCATATTTTTGACGAATTTATATTCATTTGCTAAAATTTGTACTTGTCCTTCAGGGACATTTATTCTTGCGGGGGTATTTGCAGCAAATGTATGACATCGTCACTTCTTATATATACAAAACTTAAAAGCATCAAGAAGTTCGTTTGCAATCTTTTGCAACTGAATCTTTCAACTTCTTGTTCACATTGATTACTTCGGGAATCCAAATGTGGCTAGTTTGTTCTTGTGTTTTTTGTTGGATGTAGATTTCACATTGATTACTTCAGGAATCCAAATGTGTCATATGTTAATGTTGGGAACGTTATTTTATCATAGTAACAATCTTCTTGTGAGACTCGTTTTTATACGTACAAAACTATTGATTATGCACATGAGCAACTAAGTGTTGAATCTCAATTCCAAAGTAATATAATATAAGTCCTCTTGAGGAGAAACTTAGAGTTTAATAAACTCGCTAGCTTTATCAAGACAATTCTTCTTGAGGGAATTGAGTTCTTTATTATTTGAACAATTAGTTCTAGCAATTGTTTCATTTCTTCTAGAAGTCAAGCATTCATGAAAATCAATGTAAAGATTCTTCAGGATCTCTATTTGCGCTCAGATAAATTTTTAATTATGTTGCACATGATAGTTGCTCGTGAATGTCTAAACCTCCCACGTCAAAGCATAAAGCCCTTTGAACTTCCGGTTCAGGACATGGTTTGTCTCACTTGTTTTTATAAATGTGTAATACATTTAAAATGGTAGTGTGATAACTTTTCTTTTGAGCTTACGGCTAAATACAAAAGAATCACTACCTTTATATATTATTTCAAGTATAATATCCATTGCGGCGGATATCCTTAAAACTTAGTAAGTTCCTTCTAGACTTACTAGAGTAAAAGGCAAACTCAATAGTTGATTTCGTATCATTTGATAGAATGACACATGTTCTTTTGGAGCCTTCAATAATTTCGATGCACTAGATTTGAAAATCTTGCAATTTAGGATGCATATACTCGTATCGAGCTTTAGGGAGGACAATCAATTATATCTTTAAGCAATCCCTACTTGGGATGCTTCATTTCTATTGTCTCTCTCATGCTCTCTTATTGGCGAGATGAACATCAATATCAAGAGTGCATTAATGTCAACAAGACATAAATAGTGTTTTTCATTCAAGAATAACATATATCATCGAAAATGCGAGTTGTTTCTTTAAAAGCATTTATTATTCTTCTAGAATATAAATGATGCTACTTCAGGAGCAAAAGTTAAATATTATATAAAATACTATATTTGAAGCATTTCCACAAACATGTGATAGTAATGTTACTATCACAATATGATCATTCTTCGGGAATGTAATTGTGCTACTTCCAGAGCAACAATTTAGTTTCATGATAAGCGAAATCAATGAATTGCAAATTTTGAAATCTACCGGATCTCACATCTATTATTGAAAAGAAATTAAGCCACAATAGGATATTGGAAATGCAATTGTCATTCAAAGAGGAGCTCTTGCTACCACTCCATATAAATAGGTAATTTTTTTTAAATTACGACATACCTTTAGATATACATTGTTCTTTAGGAACATGTAATATTCATCAAGAATATTAATTGTGCTACTTCAGGAGCAACAATTAAAGTATGATTATTGTGATATATGATTTCAAAATGACAAGTTTTAGTTGTTCTAAGAACATGTAGATTTAATTGTGCTACTTCAAGAGCAACAATTAGAGTTATGAACATATAACATTTGTCAAAATCAAAAGCTTGAATTGTTCTTCAGGAATATGTAGTATTCTTCAGAAATACAAATTGTGCTACTTCAGGAGTACCAATTTAGTCTATATTAAATGACTTCAGGCGAATGACTAATATTTTCGAGAAACTCAATTGTTCTTCAGGAACATATAGTGTTCGTTGGGGATATCAATGATACTTTGGGAGCAACAACAATAACAATTGAAGAACCAAGATTCGCCATCAATAAGATATATTATATGAATTGTTCATCAAAAGTACATAATATTCTTCAGGAATATTAATTGTGTCTTTCGTCAGAGCACCAAATTAAGATTGTATGTATATATAGATATAAATATTATACAGTATGCAGGAGAAAAAAAATTGAGGCATATAGTAAATACATAAATAATATTAATAATATTCTTCAAAAATATTAAATTGTGCTACTTCTGGAGCAACAATTAAATTTTAACAAATAATTTTGAGTTGCTCGTTAAGAGCATGTGATATTCTGCAAGAATATGAATTGTGCTACTTCTGGATATTCTGCAAGAATATGAATTGTGCTACTTCTGAAGCAACAATTTAAGTTAAAAATATGGTTTTGAATTGCTCTTAATAATCTGCAGGAATATGAATTGTGCTGCTTCTGGAGCAACGATTTAAGTTAAAAATATGGTTTTGGATTGTGCTACTTCAGGAGCAACAATTGTTATTTAACATTAAATAAACAAACAAACAAATAAATAAAAATGTGAAGTAAAAGCTCTTCAAAAGTATGTAATATTCTTCATAAATATTGATTGTGCTACTTCAGGAGCAACAAAATAATCATTTCAAAAATAAGAAAATTTGAATTGCTCTTTAAGAGCATGGAATATTATTCAGGAATATTAAATTGTCTTCTTACGGAGCAACAATTAAATTATTTCAATAAGTAAGATTGAATTGCTCTTTAAGAGCATGTGAAATTCTTCAGGAATATCAATTGTGCTACTTCTGGAGCAACAAACAGTTAAAAATAATATTCTTTAGGAATATTAATATATTATGCTACTTCAGGAGCAATAATATAATAAGAGTAATCAATGAATATTATAATATAATAATATAATAACTTCTTGGAAAACGTGTATAAACATTAACGAAAACTTACTTCTATTGAAAAACAAACAACGAAAATCCAAGAAGACCCATTCGTTGGATAAAAAAAATAAATTATTTTTTTTTAATAGAATCATTAACGAAAACAAATAAAAGAGACGTGGTGATTTTCTTTTCTGGGGAAAAAGCTTTTTCGTGCTGATAACGTGTTATAAACTATATGGAATGAGAGAATAATAGAGAAGAAGGGAAAAATATATGTGTATTATTATGTGGGTGGAGACCTCTATTTATAGAGTACAAGATGGACTCATGGGCTTTTAGGGTTTACATGGTCATCACAATATATGATAAGTATATATATAGAAAATATATTTACAACAAAAAGTAAGTTCTTATTGATAAAACTCTATTACAGAATAGTAAATTAAATTATCACAAACACTTTATTTGAGGACTCTCATTTTTATACACGACCAACAACTCTCATTAAAAATCATATTGAAAAATTTAAAACAAAAACTATATTATGAATAGAATATATAATAAATAACTTACATCCGCTATTTTTAACGCATACAGAAAAAACTCCACTTAGCAGCCCATTAACCCCATAACCTTCAAATCTTTCTATATTTCTTATTTTAAGTACTAGTAGAAGACTATGCCTTTTTTTTTTTTTTTTTTTTTGACGAGGAACCCGCAGCCGCTACTTTTGGTGCGCACAGGGTAAACCTCGCTCCTGTGCAATAGCCTGCAAACCACACAGAAGAGTTAAAACACCCTTAATGTGACAGGGTGACAGGCTCACACATAGGGTGTCCAGTGGGAATTGAACCCATGACCTATCGGTCCCGGACCACCCACCTTCACCGCTATGCCATCCCAAGGAGACGACTATGCCTCTTCTTATTTGTTGAAGTCCATTGTCTCTATTCTTCTCTAAAGAAACCACATACCTTTTTTTCCAAAGAAAATAATATTTTATTGACATCTATTAAGGTGGGGTTATTTTGGTCACAACGTCCATAACTTATGCGATGGATCTAATTTAGAGTAGAAAAATCCTTAAAAAATTAAACGTTCTCATTTTTGCCGAACAAAACCTTTTATTCAAAGGATAGGTGCGTGTGCATCATACTTTTATGCATTTTTATATATCATATTCGACAAAAATATTGACATATAATACATACTTAAGCTATATATATTAACACTTTATAAAGTATGATATAAAAAATACGAAAATGTGACATATAAATCTTTGTCTTGTTCGTTTACTAACTGTCAAACATTTCTAGTGGAATATTCAATCTCTTATCTTCATATTGTAAGATGATGATTATTATTTTATCAAAATAATATCTCATTTTAGAAAATGTTAAATTATAGTCTCAATCAAATTACTCAAACTCAATTCCATTAAAATTGTTCATAATTAATCCTTATGTCCCATTAATAACGTTTTATTTTTTGAATTTAAAGATTTAAGAGAAAATTTTATTCTGTGGTGTGTATTGTTAGATTTTTTAATAATTAATTTATATTTGCATATTTTTTATTTTTCTAAAAAAAATTATATTTTTTATAGGATATCCCAATAAGAAATAAAGATGTTAATAGAGGGAGTACTTATTTTGTCAAAATCAAATGAAAGTTTGCTACTTCCAGAATTCCATTTTTATTTGGAAAGTTCAAGAAATAAATTAATTAACTCTCAAGAAGAGCCGCCGCTTTTAATGAAATAGCCAACACCTCCCAGTAAAGAGTAGTAGTCCAAAGCCATTTCTTCCTCGGAATTTTCTTCCTCCACCGTCGCGATGCTTGCACGGGCTCATGCCCACCTGCTTCTCATCGTAGCTCTATTACTCGGCGGGGTCAACTCGCACCAGGAGTCCGGACAATGGCACTGCGACTCGGGCTCCGTGATCCGAATCCAGTCCGAATTCCGGCCCGGTATTATCACCGTCGACGGAAAGGTCGATGATTGGCGCGGCGTTCCCGCCTCCGATTTCGCCCTATTGCCCGCTCTCGATCCGGATGCTGACAAAGAATACAGTGCTGGAAAATTGAGATTCAAGGTGTGATTTTAAAAAAAAAAGTGATTTTAATTTTTTTTCGGTGGGATTTATTGAATTTATGGTTTTGTTTGTTGTTACTTGTTAGGTAGTACATGACGGCAACGAGGCGTATTTTATGTTGCAAATTGATGGAAACTATGCCTACACTCCAGGGTATAATTTCTCGGATTTTAGTAAAAAAAAGTTTATATTTGCGAAGTTGTGTGTGATTATCAGTTCAGTTTTGGGATTTGTTGGGGTTCAAGTTAATCTAATGAAAGAACATTTTTGGCAATTAAATACAGTTACACCTCGATAAAGTAATAATCTTGAACTGAGAAAAAAATATTCATTTAACGAGATTATTACTTTATCGAACATTATTTTAGTGCATTTACCTATATCGGGACATGAAGAAATTGTTATCTTAGCGAGATTATTATTTTATCTAATAGTTCACTTTTGGGAATGATGTTATTTTGTTTCCTGTTGTTTACCATCACGAGTTTGTAGATACAATTTTCACATGTTTATTAGCTTGATTTTCGATAATTATATTCCTAATAATTTTACTATGATGCATATATCATGTATACAATCCATCCACCTGCTCACTCATTTAGCCAATTGTACTTAATAGTTATGGTGCTATTTTAGTTATAAAAGCCATTGAATTTGTGTTTCGAGCGAGCATTTGTACATCAGAACAGATCTTAATCGTGGTAGCCTCAACTATTCCTAGTTTATGACTCTTTGTAGAAATTCCTCTGTTAGTTTGAAGGTATTGTAAATTGTTGCTTGGATAATTAGTTCTATTGCCTTTAATACATTATGATTAGTATTTTAGTTTTGGAAAATTACTTCAACTCCATCAAACGTTTCGATTTCGTATCTCATGCAGAGACAGTACTAAATGCGCATCAGTTGCTCTGATGTTTCAAATTGGTGAAAATGCTACCTACCATAGAGTAAGTCTATTGTGAAAGCTCAACCACCTTGGCTTCTTGTACTGGCGATTCTATTTTGTTATATCCATCTACTGAAATGAGGAATATTTTGTACTGTAAGATGGGTGGATGCGGACAAGAACCAACAACTTGTACGAATGAGACTTGCCGAGGGCATGAAGTTGATATTATGCATTTCTCGCTTGGAAGTGCCATTCCCGGAAGACTCTATGGCCGAAATCCGGTCGACAGTAGACAAGGATACGGAGGTGATAGGTAATGTATTTCCATGCTATGTAATATATATGTATATCAATATTGTTATTCTTGTAAGCTTTTGGATTACTACACGAATTAATATTTCTCTGCTCTTATTGTCTCAACGAGCAGGTTTGGTCATTTGGTCGATGTTTATTCTTGGAACCCACATTGTAAATATCTTGACGGACTTGGCCCATCGGGTATTTGTACATTCTTTTGTGTAGTTATGGGTTTTACAGTAACTAAGATGCAGCAGAAATCGAAGACCGTCCTGCTCGTCGTAATTAATCTGCAACTTGTTTGTTCTTTTACGTCCTTGTATGAAGTGATTAAAACCAGAAAGTTACCCCATCTCTATATATGGGTTGATTATTTTCAGACCAGCTAATAGAAAAAAAAATATATCCTTGCAAATTCGATTACTTTCTGAGAATAGGAACTTAAAAACTGTTGTAACAATTGTCAAATAGACTAATCTAGAATTAAGTTTGTGATTTAGAGTCTGGTTTTAGCATACGGAATCGCCAAGTCTACGCAGTTTCTCTTTTCCCACTAATTGATGTGTTGAATTCCATTTATATTAGGAAATGACAGCACTGCACAGAATGACTGGCAAGGATCATGGTGGCACAGTAGCTTGACCGACCACTCGGGTAAGCTAACCAGATAAGCTTTTCTTCTCTATCGAAGTTTCTCGTAAGCAATATTTACTCTTTTTTCAAAAATTGCAACAATGATATAAATAGAACTGCACATATACATGATTTATGTGAATACATGGATTTTGGTGTGTTTTCGGGGGTGTGAGTATGAAACCACTTTTAGTAGTTTCGATCTGAATCTCTTACATTTGTGAAGTCCAATTGGTTTGATTCTCCTTCACCATACCAATTCCATTTACTGGAATCCCTTGACAAAACACCCGAAGCTTCTTATCACGCAATGCAGTATTCAAAGCAAAAATCACCGCATGATCTATGTGATGGTTGTACTGGTTAATTTGTCTATCTAATCATGCCATAGTTATCGTTTCTGTTTCTCTCGACTTGTCTGCGCTAGCTAGGCCCCGTTACTCTTGATTGTGATCACATGCATAGGCGGAGGGCGGACTTTTGTGTAATACCATTTCCTCCACAGTATTTAGCTTGAAAACTTTTTGTAGTCCTTCAATTCACCCACCAATTTTCTAATTTACATTTCTGCCTCGGATAATAATTATATTTGATTGACTATATTTATGCCTTATAAATGTTGTATGTTTTATTTTTTAATTCATACAAAGAATGATAGAAAACAAACGAAGTAACGGATGCAAAAGCACTGATAACATTTCTTATTTTCTTACTTTCTCTTAAGTTCCCCCAGTGTCTAATTTTTAAAATGTCTGAGAACATATCATTATTCGATGATTTTTGTATTTTATTGACACTCATTATGTTTGATGTTCTTATGTGTACTTTTGTCCTCCTTATACTCGTTATACTAAATATTTCCAAAAAAAAAAATCTCGGCCTGATCACATGCAGTTTTCTTTATTGGAATGAACTTTCTATGCAGGCTTTATAAAGCAGGACAGCCCATACGCATCCGCGGGTCAAAAGGGAACCTACTACTTCGAATTCTCGAGACCGCTAAGAACAATGGATTCTCTTCAGCAGGATGCTCAGTTTACAATTGGTAAGCCCAGCAGGCTATCGGCTGCGTTCTGGTACCCGGAGGAAGGCAAGTCGTGGCACGGATCTGCTCACTACTCCATCAGCTGTGATTGGATCCTTCTTGATTTCGTACCAGCAAGCACTTCTGAACCAACCAGCAAAACCGAAAGCAGCTCGTGGGACTTCGCCACCACATTGTCACTCTTCTTCTCCGTCGTCGCCCTCTGCATGTCCCTCTTCATAGGGCATAGACTCTCTAGAACCACCAGAACAGCAAACTTCATCCCCATGGAGAATCTTTAGGCTGAGCTTCAAACCATGTAGGCTATTCTTGGTATTCATTCATTCCACTACTGGTAGTCATTTTGTTTTATTGAGTTGCAATTCATTTCCTTTTCTTAGATTGAGTTTCATGTTTTGGTTTATAATAATATTTTTGTAGTTGTGAGAAAAAGAGTTTTGTAATAGAATCTTGATCACTTCTCTATAATTAGTTATCCACCATTATTTTCTTTAATTTAATAAGATTTTGTTGTAACTATCATGCATATCTTGAATAGCGTTGTTACATTATTATAATATAACTTCTGTTGTAAATATATTTTATATATATACTTACCATATATTGTGATGACCATGTAAACCCTAAAAGCCCATGAGCCCATCTTGTACTCTATAAATAGAGGTCTCCACCCTCATAATAATACACATCTATTTTCCGTCTTCTCTATTATTCTCTCATTTCATATAATTTATAACACGTTATCAGCACGAAAAAGCTTTTCTCCCAAAAAGAAAAACCATCTGCTGCCGAAGGTAAAATCTTTTCTTTCGACACATATTTATTGTCCATTATATTATAAGGTGACAATATAGATAAGATTCCTTTTGATGCACGCTTTTCATGATTTGATAACAACCATAATATTATTTCCTTCCGATTTTCAATGTTTTTTTTTTAAGTATGATTCTTCTTTAATTATTATCAAAACGGAATCTATGATTTAATTTTAGGGTGATTTCTATTAATATATTGTCATTATTGTTGCTCCTAAAGTAGTACAATAAACTAATATTCCTGAAGAATATTACATGCTCCTGAAGAGCAATTGAAAAACGAAGTAGCACAATCAATATTCCCGAAGAATATTGCATGCTCTTGAAGAGCATTTATTTTACATACGCTTTTATTTATTTATATTGAATCTAGATTGTTGCTCCCGAAGAAGACAATCAATATTCCCGAAGAATATTATATGCTCTTGAAGAGCTTTTACTTTACGCTTTTATTTATTTATTTGTTTGTTTGTTTATCTAATGTTAAATAACAATTGTTGCTCCCGAAGTAGACAACTCATATTCATGAAGAATATGAATGCTCTTGAAGAGCAATTCAAAACCATATTTTTAACTTAAATTGTTGCTCCAGAAGTAGCACAATCAATGTTTTGAAATAAATTACATGCTCTTGAAGAGTATTTACAATCAATATTTCTATGTACGCTTTTATTTATCTGTTTGTTTATTTAATGTTTTAATCCATATTGTTGCTCCAGAAGTAGCACAATTCATATTCCTGCAGAATATCACATGCTCTTAACGAGCAACTCAAAATTATTTGTTAAAATTTAATTGTTGCTCCAGAAGTAGCACAATTTAATATTCATGAAGAATATTTCACACTCTTGAAGAGTTATTAATATTATCTATTCAATTTTTCTTCTCCTGCATACTGTATAATATTTATATCTATATATACATATAATATTAATTTGGTGCTCCTGAAGCAGCACACAATTAATATTCCTGAAGAATATTATGTACTTTTGATGAACAATTCATATAATATGTCTTATTGATGGGCGAATCTTTGTTTTTGAATTATTATTGTTGTTGCTCCCGAAATAGCACAATTTATATCCCAAAGAACATTATACGTTCCTAAAGAGCAATTGGGCGAATCTTGGTTCTTGAATCGTTATGCTCCCGAAGTAGCACAATTGATATCCCCAAAGAACACTTTATGTTTCTAAAGAGCAATTGAGTTTCTCAAAAATACTAGTCTTTCGCCTGAAGAAGTTTAATATAGACTAAAATTGTTGCTCCTGAAGTAGCACAATTTGTATTCCTGAAGAATACTATATGTTCTTGAAGAACGATTCAAACTCTTGATTTTGACAAATGCTATATGTCCAAATTCTAATTGTTACTCTCGAAGTAGCACAATTAACTTTAGATGTTCTCGGAACAACTAAAATTTGTCATTTGGAAATCATATACCACAACATCAATACTTTAATTGTTGCTCCTGAAGTAGCACAATTAACATTCTTGAATAATATTACATGTTCCTAAAGAACAATGTATATTTAAAATATTACCTAATTATATGGAGTGGTAGCAATAGTCCCTCTTTGAATGACAATTGCATTTCCAATATCCTATTGTGGTGTAATTTCTTTTCAAGAATAGATGTGAGATCCGGTAGATCTCAAAATTCACAATTTATTGATTTCACGTATCATGAATAAAACTAAGTTGTTGCTCTGGAAGTAGCACAATTACATTCCTGAAGAATGACCATATTGTGATATTAACATTACTATCACATATTTGTGGAAATGCCTCAACTTTTGCTCCTGAAGTAGCATCATTTTATATTCTAGAACAATATTAAATGCTCTTAAAGAGCAACTCGTTTCTTGAGTGATATATGTTTATTACTAAATGAAAAACATTATTTATGTCTAGTTGACATTAATGAAATCTTGATATCGATGTTCATCTGCCAATAAAAGGCATAGGGAGATAATAATAGAATGAAACGAAGCATCCAAGCAGGATTGCATCAAGATATTAATTGCTTGTCCTCCCTAAAGCTCGATATGAGTAGTTGCATTTTAAACTTCAAGATTTTAAAATCTAGTGCATCGAATATCATTAAAGGCTCCCGAAGAGCTTGTATCATTCTATCAAATGATATTAAATCAATTATTGAGTTTGCACTTATTCTAGTAAGTCTAGAAGAAACATATTAAGTTTTAAGGATATCTGTTACAATGGATACCATATTGAAACTATATAAGAAGGTAGTGATTATTTTGCATTTAGCCAGAAGCTAACAAAAGAAAAGTTATCACACTACCACCTTGAATGTATTACAGATTCATAAAAATAAGTGAGATAAAACATGTCATGAACCGGAAGTTCAAAAGAGCTCTATGCTTTGACATGATAAGTTTGGACATCTGCAAGCAACTATGATGCGCAACATAATTGAAAATTCATATGGGCGCTGCAGAGAGATCCTGAAGAATCTCTTAATTTCCATGAATGCTCGATTTCTATAAGAAATTTAGCACTTGGTAAAACTACATTTTCAAAAATAAAGAGCTCAATTCCATCAAGAAGATTTGCCTTGATAAAGCTAGTGAGTTTATTAAACTCTAAGTTCCTCTTGAAGAGGACTTAATATTATATGACTTTGGGATTGAGATTAAATATTTAGTTGCTCATGTCCATCCTCAAAATGAGTTTTGTACGTATAAAAACGCGTCTCACATTAAGATAGTTATTATGATGAAATAACATTTCCAACATTAGTTGGAGCATATGTCACATTGGGATTCCTGAAGTAATCAATGTGAAATCTACATCCAAAGAAAAAGAAGCACAAGGAAAAACTAGTCACATTTGGATTCCAGAAGTAATCAATGTGAACATGAAGTCGAAAGATTCATTTGCAAAAGATTGCAAATCAACTTCTTGATGCTTTCTTGTGTATATAATAAGTGACAATGTTATACATTTGCTGCAAACACCCCCGCCAAAATAAATGTCCCTGAAGGACAAGTACAAATGGTAGCAAATTTATATAAAGTTCGTCAAAAAATATGGTCGACCAATTGGTTCTAAAAGAAACTTTGTGTCTAAGAAAAGGGGCACAACATATGAACCAAACAATGACGAAAATGATTAATCAATCAAATGAAGTTCCTGAAGAACTACAAGCGTCTAAAAACACTGAGATCTCAAAATATTGGAGAGATCAAATATCGTCGTGGACGCACAACATTATTTTCGCCTTTTAATATGACTCTTGAAATGATAAAAGAGGATCCTCAACGACGATCTATAAGAGATTGTCAAGATTGAAATAATTGGCCAAAAAGGAACGAAGTCATATAAGGTGAATTAATATTCTCTAGAAAGCCAGAAATATTTGGACCTGTAGTTCCAAAATCCGGAAAGTATATCCCCGAAGGATATAAATGTGTCTTTGTTACATAGAGAAATGAAAAATTACGAGATATAGGGCAATACTCGTAACACAATGTTTTTCTCAAAGACCGGGAATTAATTATGTACTCTCCCATAATAGACGCCATTGTATTTAGAATTTGATTAATCTACTTATGTCACAAAAGGCTTGTTATGGGCCTTATGGATGTAGTATATATCTATCAATATGATTCACTAGATAGTGACATATATATGAAGATCCCTGAAGGATTTAACTTGCTCAAAACATGTAAGTCAAAAAGATCTTTGTCAATTAGGACCGTAAAAGTCATTATAAGGGCTGAAATAGTACAACCGTATATGATATAATCATAACGACGAGAATTCCTTGACAGAAGGGTACGTAAATGATGACTTGAGTTTGATTAAAACTCCTGAAGAGCATAATACTTATATGTATACTCCGTCCTAATGACTTACATAGAGCAAATCATTATGGATTATTTTATTCATTGATATGTTGATTTTAATATCCAACTCACATCCTTGTCGGCATTAGGGGGAGATATGAAATATAAAAATTGAATGCCGCAAATATCTCGTTGGATTAATTATTTAGATTCACGCACTATGAACCAGAAGTTCATCAAATTATTTAGTGCAAAAGGAGTGACTAAAATCTCATATACCTGTTGTATATGCACCATGAAAGAACCGAAGTTCCTCATAGACAAAAATAATTCAATTAATTCTCATTGACGCTAGAAGCGTGAGAGATTTATTGGTGCTAAGAGATAAGAAGTCCACAGAATACAAAAGTAGCACACATCACTCCAAATTCCTCCTAAAGAGGATATGTGAATCATTATGTACAAAAGTACTTGATGAAATCAACTCATGCCTAAAGACGGAGTTCGAATCAAAATACTTGGGTTGAACTAATAATTGTCTCGACCTGTAGATCGAGCATCTTCCTGATGGAGTTACGCTAGTAGACCTACCTGAAAGGTCTTTAAAGAGATTTATTGTATTGCATCCACATGCCTATCTAATGGTTGATTCAATCCCTTAAAGTGGATAGAGACTCATTTAGACCTATAGAAGATAACAAAGATGAGGACCAGAAGTTCTTTAATTATGTGCAATTGGAGAATTTGAAATGGTATTGACCATCCTTTGTTATTTTCGAGACAAATATGATATTGGTCTATTTATGAGAGTAATGATATATTGACATATTTCATGTTATTATCTATACTGATAATTAAACTTGTGTTGCACATATTAGTGTAGACCTTGAAGATAACCTTGAAGATTGTTATCTTGAGGGGGAGTAACAAATTGTAAATAATCCTGAAGATTAGACTGACTCCTAAAGGTCAAAGACCCTGAAGGTTAAATGGTTGTACTATTTTTTTCCTTCCTAAGTTTTTCCCCGAGGGTTTTCTTAGTCAAGGTTTTTAACGAGGCATCCAATGCAACACACGAGTAAATGAGTCATTGAGATTGATTCATAAAAGAGCCAATGCAACACGTGATCTCCAAAGGAGTGGCGGCATCAACATCCAGCAAATTCGCTCAAGTGAGAACCTAGCGGATACTTTTACAAAGACATTACCAACGTCAACATTTAAGAAGTTGATACACAAGATCGATATGCGCCGACTCAAGGATCAAGAATGACTATATTGAGGTGGAGCAGCTGTACTCTTTTTCCTTCGACCAGTTTTTATCCCAATGGGTTTTTCTGGCAAGGTTTTAACGAGGCAGCAGTTTCTTTTAGGAATGGTCAATCAAGGGGGAGTGTTGTAAATATATTTTATATATATACTTACCATATATTGTGATGACCATGTAAACCCTAAAAGCCCATGAGCCCATCTTGTACTCTATAAATAGAGGTCTCCACCCTCATAATAATACACATCTATTTTCCGTCTTCTCTATTATTCTCTCATTTCATATAATTTATAACAACTTCCACGATTTCTCTATAAATTAATATCCATTTTCATATTTTTTTATAATTTCGTTCATGCGTATTTTGGACAGCGATTTTGTGAAGAATAACTCAATAATTTGGTAGAAAGAATTAATTGTAATGTTTATGATGTGGTGGTACAAAAAAGAAAACTTTAAGGCTCCGTTTGGTTGTTAGGAAATATGATTTTGTGGAATATAATTGGTAGGAAAATTATTACAGAAAGTAAAATTACTGAGGAATTTGATTCCGTAGAATATGATTATAAAGAAAGCAGATTACTTGCATTTGTTTGGTTGATACTAGAAATGTAAAATCATGTTATCAATAATATGAATAAAACATATTTATCTTCAATTATTTGTTAATTGTTATATTATTATTTTATAAATATATAAAATCATCCAAAATATTATTATTGATATTTTTTTTAATTCTATAATTTATAATAAAATATTCAAAATAGTTAGTTAAAAATATATTTTTTAATATCAATAACATTTTTTTTAATAATAATAATAATAATACTAACAATAATAATAATAATAATAATAATAAATATTATTTAAAAATATCTTTTTTAATATTAATAGCATCTTTAATAATAATAATTGCTAGATTGTTAGAAATGAAAAGTGTGATTTTATTCATTGAATACCAGATATATATATACACAGCGGAAGTGTGAGGATAAGATGATGACGTCATCATCTAACTGCAAACTAATTCCTAACCGTTTCTTAACCACCTAACTTCTTTCTTAACTTCCAAACTACTTCTCTTAACAATTTTCTAATCTTGTTAACAACTCGTAACAGTTAACAAATTATAGTTTAATATTCCCTGGAGTATCTCCGTCCTTCTTATACCCTGGTGATGCAAGAGGAAGTTGTATGAGATCTTGAAACCGTTGAATTGGTAGTGACTTTGTTAGCACATCAGCAAGTTGATCCTTTGTAGGGACATATCGAACATCTAGTTCCTTCTGTAGAATCTTGTCTCGAACAAAATGAACATCTATTTCAATATGTTTCGTTCGGGCATGATAAACTGGGTTTGATGCCATTGCTGCTGCACTCTGGTTGTCACACCAGAGTATTGGCTGAGAGGCAAGTTTGAACCCCAGTTCATCTAGTAGGGACTTTATCCAAAGTAGCTCAACTGCTGCATCTGCAAGCGCCCTATACTCTGATTCCGCACTGCTTCTTAACACAACTTTGATGACCAGGAGACTAGATTCTGTCCCATAAAGATACAAAAACCACATGTGGATCTTCTATCATCTGAGCAACTAGCCCAGTCTGCATCTGAAAATCCTGAAAGTTGAAGATGAGATGAACTAGTGAATACTAAGCCTCTGTCCTGTGTTCCTTTGAGGAATCTTAGTACTCTTTTGCAGGCCCTCCAATGCTTCTCAGTAGGGGCTTTGAGGAACTGACTCAACCTGCTTACAATGAAGGATATATCTGGTCTAGTGAGTGTTAAGTACTGTAGTCCACCAATTATGCTGCGATATAGAGTGGGATCAGAGAATAGTGGACTATCAAGTTGATGTAGCTTTTGTCCTTAATCAAACGGTGAGGGAATTGGATTGCTCTCCTTCAGATTGGCTTTGTAGAGTAGTTCCCTTATATATTTGGACTGATAGAGAGTAGCAGAGGATGTAGTTCTCTGGACTTGAATTCCCAAGAAGTAGCTAACCTCCCCCAAGGTTTTGAGGGCAAATTCTGTAGCTAGGCTTGTGATGAACTCCTTGATCATCTTTGGATCCTCTCCTGTAACTAAGATATCATCAACATAGATAAGTAGCATGAGTAGTTTTCCCTTTACTCGTGTGTGAAACAAGGAATGGTCTGAGCTGCATCTACTAAAACCTTGCACCTTGAGATGATTTCTCAGTCTTTCATACCATGCCCTTAAAGCCTGCTTAAGACCATATAATGATTTGTTTAGTTTGCAGACATGATGTGGTTTAGTAGTAGTTTAATAATAATAATAATAAACTTATTAAAGAAGTCACTTATTTTAATAATAATATTTTTTAGAATAATAACAAGATTATTTAAGAAAAATAGTTATTATTAAATTGTTATTATTGTTCATAAATAAAAAATAATAAAAATATAACTAAATTAAAATATTCGATTAATTTATAAAAATATATTAATTATAAATTAATAATATTATTATTCAATAATAACTAATTATTATTCTATTTTTAATAATAATAATAATAATAATAATAATAATAATAATAATAACAAATTACTTTCCTTATACCAAGGAAAAAGAATACCTAATCTAAACAAGGAAAAAAAAATCCACAATTATTACACCATTTTTCTTATTTTTAGGATTCTCATTACTTTTCTAGTATTTTGCTAAAATCTTGGAATCAAATTACTTTCCGTATACTACCAAACACATGATTTTAATAATTTGAAATCAGATTACTTTCCTGTGGCAGAATTCTTGCCAACCAAACGGGGTCTTAAGAGAGAATTAGGTGGAAAGAGCTAAGAAAAGAATAAATCCATCTTCATACGTCGTCGTATTAGCAGGTCATTTGCTGTATTGGGGGAAAATAGAAATAATTTTGAAATTAGGTGGCTCGTATATATGGAATACTGACTGAAATTAGCTTTATTTCTTCAACTACAATTTTCTACAGGAGAGAAGACCGAACAACATTTTGAAGTAGAATTTAAGATAACCACGAATTCTCCTTCTTCGACTGCGGAATTCGCCGTTAATTTTGTTCGAAGATTACTCATCAGTTTATCACCCTAGCGTGGATCAGGATCAGGATCAGGTATTATAACCTTTGTTTGTTTTAATCGTTAGTTTCGTTTCACATTGATGTTTTTTAAGTTGGAGTGCTTTTAGCTTATGTACTCGTTAAGTAGTAAGGTTTTAGTTGTTAGACTTCCGCAACTTTATATTGATCGGCGTATTTGAGTTTTGTTTTGGATAATTGGATAATTTTTTCGTGGATTTAAGATAGGATGTTCGTTTTCGATGTTTTCGATGCTGTTTTGTGGTATGCTCGTGTTGATTCTGAAGTTATGTTTGTTAGATAATGCTTTTCGAATTCCAGTTGTTGATGCGTGATTTTGCTCGACAGAGCTTGAGATTTGGAGTTTGTGGCCGGTCATAATGGCGAGGATCAAACCTCAAGCTCTCTTACAACAGAGTAAGAAGAAAAAAGGACCGAGTCGAGTCAGCGTGCTTACAATTGCAATTTACAGCTTGATTGTTGTTGTCATGGCGTTTTTTCTGGTGGCTTCCTACAGGCACTGGACTCGGAGGTCTTCTTTCTCTATTATTCTAGAATTATATCCCTTTTGAAGTGTTTTGTGATCTATACATGCTATCATTATTTGCTAATATGGTGCCTATTTTGAATGCTGAATTGCAGTCTGTAACCTATTTATTATTTTTTTCTGAGTTTGAATGTGGTGAACGTGATAATTATTCTGAAGTCATGCTAAGATGACCGTATTTGTGTGGAAATGGAGTTTGTGTTCTTGAACTAGATTCAATTCCTTAGTGCTTGTCAATTGTTGAGTTACAAAATTGTAACTCGCATTCTCTTCAGTCCGCCATAAAATGTGTTGTAGCAATAACATTTGCAGATGTGGCTTGGGTTTCTAATTTGGTTGACAAATTCATATGTCGAGTAATTCACTCAAAAGGCGCTCATCCACTTAGACCTAGATTGACCAATAGATGTCCATGACGTTACTACTTTGAAATGTAATAGGGCCAGGTGTTAGACAAGAAAATTAGATTACTGTTTTACCAATATTTGTTTAATTCTGCTAAACGAGAAGATTTTTAAAATGATTGTTACCTTTTTTGTTCATCTTCCTCAGGTCAGAATATAGCATGGATGATTCACTATCTAGCGTAGAGGTACAGTTGATGGAAATGATTACTGCCTAATGCTTTAGTTTTATTTAGTGGATACTCAATTTATTAAGTTCATGTCATTCTCTTTCTTAACTTCCATTTTTTTTCCTCTAATCATGTTCATCTGCTTTTGCAGCATGATAATTCGTTTGGTGATTCAAAGAAGTTTGATGTCCCAAAATATGCTGTAAGTTTCATTATTTATGAATTCACTACTCAGTGGTTTATATTCTGAAATTCTTACATTAACTGCATTGCATATTTTCATTATGATGTAAATTTTTGTTGATCATTTCTTAGGAAAGAGTTGTCATTATATGTAGTTTTTAACAGGTTGGGGTTTTACAATATGTAGTTGAGTCCCTCTGCTATCGTTGGGTTTGGCAACTTTTAGCTTTTCTCTGTTTTTCCTTAAATATGTTTACATATTTGTTATCAGGTTATAAACACCTCAAAAGGCTTAATCACTGTGGAACTGTACAAGGAAGGTTCTCCTGAAGTTGTTTACGAATTTGTTCAGTCATGGTATGTTCCCTGAGAAATAAACGAATATACATACACTGCTCTATTTATTTTCCTACTCTTATGTTCATAAAAACTGTGTCCAAGTAGCATTTAGGATACAATTCTGATCTATTGCTGCATTTTCTGAAATGAGTCTGCATGTTTTCATTATCCGACGTAATTTGCAGTCAGAATGGCCGCTTCAAAGGAATGCTCTTTAACCGTGTAATAAAGAACTTTGTAATTCAAGGAGGTGATGTTAATAGACCCGGAACTACCGAAGATTGGACTTCTAGGGGAAAGCATTACAATCAACTCGATACAAGGTCTGCCTTATCTCAGATCTCACGTGCCCTATTAACTTGCTCTTGAAAACCATTTATACTGATGTCTTATTCTCGTATAGTTTGAAGCATGAAGCTTTTATGCTAGGCACTTCCAAGACGAAGCCTGATGGTGGTGGATTCAACCTTTTCATCACAACAGCACCAATCCCCGATTTAAATGAGAAAATTAATGTATTTGGACGCGTTATAAGTGGTGAAGATGTTGTCCAGGTGATAACTCTTACCTGCTCTTCTGCCATTTCCTTTTCTTGCTATAATAATTTGGTTTGATCATAGCTGCTTAATGTGATCTGTTATGTTATTAAATCCGAAGATATTCATGTCAAATCTATCTAATTTCAGGAAATCGAAGAGGCAGACACAGATGAGCATTATCGCCCTAAAGCCCCCATAGGTATCACGGAAGTCACCCTGAAACAGAATATATAATGGAAGGTAGCGCTTCGTGATGGCATCAAGTAATTTCTGTTCTCTTACCTTATCACCTTATTCGTTAAACCAGTTTAGCTTTCGTTCCTCGCCTTCTACGTGCAAGCCTTGAGTTGATCCATTTGTATAACTTTATTTAGTTTTACACTACTTTAGATTTTTGTTTCCTATTTGGTCTTTTTGTGCATACAAGTTGATGCAAGGAACTTCGCTTTGTACACGGATTGTTTCTCTTGATTGTAGCAGGCAATTTGAGGCGAGCTTCAAGTGCAGAAATGTAATTATTACTGTAGAAGTTATATTAGGTAGGTTTCTAATGAGGAAAAATCTGAAACACTGAATATAAATTGTTTTGCAGAAAAAATCTTTGAAAGTTATTCTTCAGGGCACACAACTGCAAGCAGAGGCTCCAACTCACTGCTTATTTTAACCCCATCCTCTTCCATTCTCGCTCGCATATCAAGCATTGTTTCTCCGGCAGCTTTATACGCCTCGATTAACGACTCGTACACACGGATATCGACCCGATTCTTCCTCTTCATCAATTTGTAGAACTCCTCAGCACTACTTACATCTCCCTCTTGCTTGATACACTCCAAGAATTGGTCGAACAGGTCCGATCTAAGACTCCATTTACTCTTATAACCCTTGAACGCAACAGCCATTTCCATAACCCGTAAAGCTTGCTTTATCCGACCCGTTCTCAAGTAGAACGACATCAACTGTTCCCACGCGTAGAAGAAAGGCCCCGTGCACCTTCCCATCGCCGTCTCAAGCACTGCCTCGGCTTCCTCGGCCATGCCGTGTTTCAAGTAAGCACGGATAACTGCAGAGGGAAGCTTCACGTCGTAATTTGAGCATTCGGATGACCATTCCTCATAGCATTTGGTCAGCCCTTCAATGTCATTCAACTTCCCAAGAGCCTCAAGCATGATGAGGTAACTTCTATTCGTCATGACTCCCATTGTCGACTTCAACGCCTTCCAAACGCGGCGGACTTGATCAAGATCCGAAACCCCTGCAGACAACGTGATCAAGAAATGATACGCCTCACGATCATGTGGATCCATTTCCCTCTCCACACTCTGCAGAACCAACTTAGCCTTCTCTTGATACCCAGCCTTTATATATATGCTGGCCAAGTTACTATACGAAGTCCAATTACACGCCTTCCTGTTCTCGAGCTTCATCTCTTCAAAGACGCGTTCAACGCCCTCCATATCGTTCAAATGAGCGTAGCTGTTCATGAGTAGGTTGTAAGTACAAGTGTCTAGAACGATGTTCTTCTTCTTCATCTCTTTTCCCAAGACGATCACCTTCTCCGGCTGGCCGGACGTGATGTACATGGACATGACGTTGTTGAATGGTAAGGCGTTGGTTATCATGTTCTCTTTCACCATCTTGGTGAAGAGTTCTAACGCTTTGTCAGTCATCTTCTCTCTGCAGTAGCAGTTTAGGAGAGAACCGTAGGTGCAGTGAACTCTTGCAGCCGGAGAGAGGCTGTTGAAGTATTCTTCAGCTGCTTCTATGCCTCTAACCTTCGCGATCAGATCTACACGAACTGCGTAGTTTTTGTGCTTGAAGTTGAACTTCCGAAACTCCATCCACTCCATTATCTGGATTTGAGATAGTGAAGAAATCAGAAGTCTCTCTCTAGAAATTGTGTTGCTTCGATTCGAATTCCATCATCAATGAATTGGGGGAAAAAATCGAAATTGAAGGAAAAACCCTAACTCCACAGAGTAACCGTGCATACCGAAAATCAGAGGGAAATTCAAATTATACGCACCTCGAGAGCGTCTCCATGGCGTTGATATTTGCGGAGTTCGTTGACGCACCTCTCGAGCTCGACTTTCGTGACGGTTCTGCCTTCGCGAATGTATTCATTTATGGTGCTGGCTACCATTCCTGTTCTGCGCCCCAAAGCGGACAATCTCCGGTAGAGACGGTCCTCCGGTGGAGGCGCCGCCGCGGTTCTGGCTTCCATGGAGAGATTTCGAACCAAAGCCGGAGCTCTGGCGACCAACCGACGGCCGAGATTCACCATGATCAGAGACCTCCCAAGTAACTCACACAGAAGGTTTTAGTTCACCATTAGGATTTATGATGCCAGAAATTATAGAAATGGAAGCAAGAAAAATCGCTATAGTGTTTAGTAGCGCTTTACGGATTTGGGCAAAAATGTAAATAATTAAATTAATTATTTGTAATTATTTTAAGATTAGATTAAATTAAGCTAAATATATAAATCCCACCAAAAACTCCAACTCAGACTCTTATATTCTTCCTCTCTGTCAAATTCTTCCTAACTGGCATCGGCAAGGTTAGGGCTATGGCGTTTCTCGCTCATCCCCGCCCGCTCATCTCGCTTCCTTCTCTTCATTCTACGGAAATCGGTCATTCAGTTCGAGTTTTGTGCTTCTCTGCCCAACCGAATTCTTTAAGCTAATGCTCTTTAATTTTCCTACTTGTTTGGATGACTTTTTTGCGAATTTATTATAATTCTCATCCGATTCATGTTCGTTGAATTAAGAAAATCGATATATTCTGCAGGTAGAAGCGGTTGAGCTGAAGACTTCAAGGAAGGAGTATACACCGGGAATCATTGACGATGCGTTCTTGAACGTTTTCCGCAGTAAAATGGCTCATGTCAAGATAAATTCTACTCCAGGTTTACTTCCTAATTTATTTCGAGAAGAAAACTGGATAATCATATGTAAAGATTCACGGTGGTTGACTAAAGAAATGATCCGAAAGATCTGATACTTCATTTAAGGCGCTGTTAAGAGTTCATATTCTAAGAGAAAATTAGATCAAGTTGGTGAGTTTTTAAGTAATTACTGGTTAATTAGTGATTCTTCAACTTCATATTCTTATAGTTATAAGCAAATTATTGAAGTTAAAATTGTGATATTTACCGGCAGGAGATCGGATGGGACTCTGAAAAGCCTGGATATGATGAATTGATTGATGTTGCTCACCGGATAATGGTTGGCCGTTCCAATTCCGAAGCTACAGAAGCTGCGGTATCACCGTTTTCACTTTCGTAACCATTTCTTCACCACTAACAATCTTTTCACTTTGTGAGTTTATAGCATGAAGTTTCTTGGTTGCTTTACAGCATTCTTAAAATAGAGAAAACGATGCTACATTTCGTGCTGTTTGTCCGATAATAGCGTACTAGCGCATCTTATTAACCGGCTTCGCACGGTTTTTTGATCCTGCCCTGTATGTAGATTAATGCAGGACAAACAAACAAAAAGAGAAGAAAAAAAAGATACACGACAGCGGACAAGAAACTGAATTGCATGTATACAAAACCGAAATTAAATATGTTCTTCAAGTACTCATTACATCTAAAATGAGCTTCTTCACATAACATGAAAGGAGACACAATAACCCCCAGAAGATCAAACAAGAAGAAATACATTAGAAATCAACCTTAGGAGAACCATCACATGTCCACTTGATAGGGTTTATCACAGCAAAAGTATACTTAGCCCCATGATTTGACAGCAAGACCTGGAAACACAGATAAGGTGTAAGAATTTTGCAAGAAACAAATGGTATGGAACTGCAAAGAAATGGGTGTGCACAGTTCCAGAACAGCATGGAATTAATTCTAACTCCCACATTTGATTATGCCCTGCAAATAAGTGGGTTTGCACAGACGCTCCAAATTTTGTAACATGACAGATAACAACAGAGACAGGAAAAAATACAACACTAACAGCCAGATATGATGCAGCACTTCGATAACCAAAAAATATTTTCTCAGCTATTAAAGCAATGGCGTATTGTATTAGGTTTTTACAGGGGACAAGGTTTTATCACCTATGGAACTACTTTGTTACTGGATAACATCACTATATCAATTTAATCTTTCAAAGCCGTCACCTTGAAATTTTCAGGACAAATAACCCATTAAGAGCTATTCCATGCATATCCAAAGATTGTTCTCAAAGCCAAAACAAGGCTTATAACAGCAGGAATCAGCAGCAGCAACCCATGAACCTTTTATAGGTTTTATCAGGGTTTAAACAAGTGCAGTAGTGCTGTATTGAATAAGGACCATAGTTGGTGGAAGATAAGGAAAGAAAAAATTCCACACACAAAGATGCCAAGGGCCAGCATGAGTAGAAAGCCATAAAGAACTCTAAGCACTCAAGACAAGAATATCTAATCCTGTGAATGATCTCATTTGTCAATAACCCATGCTCAATTTCCCAATGCATTCTACCCAACTCAGCAGAGAAGTTTTTGATATACTTTAGTTTGTTACCAGTTCATCCTTTTCCCAATTTTCCCCCTTGTTAATGCCCTCATTGTTAAAATCCTAGTGATGTCTTGATGACACTTGAACTATCATTGCCCCCAGAGACATGGTCTGGTATAAAAGACGAAAAGACTTTGGAGGAAGTATCGGGCTTAGTTTCGACACAGACCCTTCATCCATTACTTCAAGAACAGGTACACAAATTTATCGTTATATTGTTTGTTATAGCCTACAAGTTGTGATTGGACATAATCATCTCTCCTTGACTCACTTAAATTGTTTCATGGATGTGGCAGATTTTGCATATGCGAAATCAAAAAAAAGCCAGGGAGAAGACGCTTACCAGCCTTAAGTAAAAGTAATATAAGCCAAAACAAATCACAGAACTTTTCGCCTATCTGAGGGCTTTAACTGCTTTCTCAGCTGCACCATCCAAATCTTCGGCAGTAATCAACGCCATGCCACTTTCCTGTAAACATGAAAATTCAGAGAGGAAAGAGGTTTCTTAGGTAATTTTGCATAGTCAAATGAAATAACAGCAGTGGTATAGTACTGAATTCACCTTCAAAAAAAAAAAATCCCTGGTTGACATTGGTGCCTTCAAGACGGACAACTACAGGTACTTTGAGTTGAACCTTGAAAACAAGCCCCAAAATTCTCAGAATTGTTCATGACTCACAGAAAGTGGAATGACAAATTGACAATTTTATATCTGAAGATTGTAAGAAGAAGCAATAGAGCACAACAAATCTCAGTCGGTGCAAGCTGTACCTGTTTAGCTATTACATCACACTTCATTATTCCTCCAAAAATATTCACAAGAATGGCTTTTACTTTCTCATCTGAGATAAAAACATAAGATTGATCTGCTTACAATGAGTTCTTCACCTATATCAGTGCTGAGAAAATCCTATAAGAGTTACGAACATACCAAAATTTCCACTATTTCCACTACACCTCTTACCTCCTTTTCTGAAAGAGTCGGTTCAGGATCCAAACTTCTGTGACCACACCAGCCAAGATTTAATCAAATAAAGATACTTAGTAGGCCGAACAACAAGATTGCAATCACAATAATGGAGAGCAGGGAACTAATTACGGTTGTCGTCCCATTTGTCAACAATCCAGACAGTAGCAATGTACTAAATTTGTCTATAAATATATAACTTTATTTCTGATCCAACACCAGTAATTTAGAACAGAGGACTTAGTTGAGTTCTCACAAAATACAGATATTTAAAAGACCGATAGTACACTAGAATCATTACTCTGCCATAAGATGAACCAATTGTTACAGCCACCAATAGAACAGAAAAAACTGGTTCAATGTATACAAATAACCGACAAATCCACTTCAACACCAACTCAATCAACGGCTATATCTCTATCTTAATTTCCAACCTATTCCAAAAAAACTCCAGATAAATAAAAGCTACAAAGCTTGGTTCAACTAAACGAAACCCCAGTCGAAAATTAAAGTAGAAATCGAGATTTTTACCCGTGATTAGGCAATCCAGAATCCAGGTTTTCATGATTCTGCTCTACGACAGTATATCCGGGAACAGCAGAATTCTCCCGATCCTCGTTTATCATCGTCGCCATGAGCAGACTCGGTTGGAGATTTTGGGAAAGTTTGGCAGAGAGAAAACCGAAACAACATCTGATAGCGTGGGATAGGGATTCTTCTTCGTCTAATTTTGTAGGAATGTTGAAATCGTTGGTTGAATTAAGACGAAAGCACTGAGGAAATGCAAGGGCGGTGAGGAGTGGGAGATTTTCTGATTGAAGTCCACAATTGCGGCGGCGTGTCGCTGGTGTTTTTTCAGCAGGAGGCGATTTTCTGTCGTATGTGGAAGCAGGTAAGATTTTGAGGTGTTTTGACGCTTATATACTTATATATATACTAGCGCATTGTTTAATCGACTTCGCACGATTTTTGGATCTGCCCGTGTGTAGGTATGGAATGGTAAACGTACATTAGATTATTGGAAATTGCTTTAGTTTGCATTAAAATATAAATTCAATTAACAAGTAGAGATGTGAAGAGTTTGGAATGATATTATGTACTCCCTCCGTCCCATCCGACTTGGCTTCTTTCCTCATTTTCATTTTCTCACTTGACTTGGTCACTAATTAAAATAATACTCTAATAAATTCTAATGGGTCCCACCACTTTACACACAACTACCCACTATTCTTAATAACCGTGTCCAAACCTATTAAGTCAAGTCGGGCGGGACGGAGGGAGTATAAAGTTAGTGATTGTTGCAAATAGGAGGCATGTAAATAAATTATGAACTAAAATTTCTTTATGTTTAGGTTTATCAGTAATTCCAACGTAGATAGACACCTGAGTATTATCGAATTGTTAAATTTTTTTTTTGGGTCCTGCGTTTGCTGATGGGATAAAGTTGAGGAGTAAGTTTTATGTTTTACTAGTCATCTTACAGTGTATTTAAGAGGAATAGGGTTTTCTTATGCAAGTGATCTATAAATCTGAACGTATCCGTACGAGAAGTGAGAATCTAACAACAGACATTCAATCAAGGTCTTAAAATAAAAAGGGGATTTAGTATTTCAGACCGAAATCTTCAAGAAATGTGAGCAAATGTGGGTCGGAAGAGATTTATTAAGCAATATAGGAGAATAAATAAAAGATAATGTTGAAAGAAGAAGAACTTGGGTTGCTAAATTTGCCGAAGACGGAGATGAAATAGTAGTAGAAGATTCGCCAATTTACCGATGCGAGTGGATGGGGGGTGGGATAGATTCATCTGTTGGGAGATGGAGTATGTAAAAAGGTTTTGATTTTTTTAATCAGATTATGAAAATCTTAATTCAAATTTTAATTTGATTCTTTTTTTTTACATCTCGTAGTGAAAATGGTGAGTAGTAAGTGATATTTTATTTTAAATAAGTAGCCAATAGTTAAAAAATAGGAAGTTAAAATGATTTCTTCATTTGTAGGTAAAAAAAGCTGATATAGTCCATAGACTGAGATAGCTGAAATATGTGAATTTTGAATTTGTCATATGTGAATTTGTAGGTTCATAATTTTTTTTTTTTCATTTCCTTTCACATACCTCAGAGATTTGCTGGTAGCGGATTTGGACGGAGGCTGAATGATTTTCCGGTGAGGAATTCTGGTGGAGGGTGCGCGGTGGGGAATTTTTCTATCCTAGACCCGGTCCACAACTTAAGTTGTGGACCCGGTGGTTATAAAACATGCCACATTAGATGTTTTTGAAATAAAAAAATTCAAAAAATACACAACTTCAATCCTAGACCACAGGTCTTGTAGACCGGGTCTAGGATAGAAAAATTCCGCGGTGGGGGTGACTATGGTGGGAAATTCTTCCAGCTATTGATTTGCTTAAAAAACCCGCGCCGGTACAAGTAATCAAATTGTGGAATTGCAATTTTCTATTCCTAAAATCACGTCATCTAACTGATCAAGTGGGCTTGGGACATCGCCGAGAGTATGAATATATTATCAACCATTAATCATATCAGCGTGCTATATATATATAACGCTCCCAACACCTAATAGCTATGCATCTTCCTCTTCCGGTGCATTCACCCGTTCACATTCGTCGATCCATTCGCTGTATTTGTACTCAAAAAAAGTTTTCATGGTTTACAACTGAAGTAGATGATGAAGTAGCATATCCATATGCATTTAGTCTTTAGACTCTTTACTTACACGTCAATAGGCTCAGTCAGAGCTGTAAATAGGTGTAAGAAGATAACGTTAGTTTCACACGATGAAATTAGATAAAACCGAAGATGTATGTGATTATAATGAAGTATCATAGCAATTGGCAGGAGATTTTAGAGCCCCTTGAAAAAAACAAAAAAACAAATGGCACATACCGTCGATGTTGGTGCTGAAACTCTCTTTACAAATCCTGCATGAGGCTTCGCCCACTCCTATTTTGCATAGTTTAATGTGTATATTTAATTCTTATTTTCACTGCACACGTGTTAATCAAAAAAGAGAAAACAAATTAGAAGTATCATATATGTGTTCACAGAACCTCAACCAATGTTGTTCTAAATCAGACATCACATCATAAGTACAAACATAAGGCATAGAAAAACATGATTGTAGAACAAATGTATAAGAGCTTCTGTTGAAAAGTACAAAAAACATGTCCTATAGGAAAGCAAACATTGGATCATAATACTCATATTAAGTAAAACAAAGTTGCTTTAGATTGCATCAGATTAAGATGCTAGAATACATCAGATCAACATTCACCAATTAGTAACGCCCGAGTTGAGAAAAATCTTCGATCGAAAATTCACCAAACTATCAGATATCATGAAAGATTTCACCTGATTCTAACTAAATATCGACTCCAAATCTTAAAGGTCGCCGACAAGATAAAAAACAAGACACAAGGGATCATAATAAAGGAAACATGTTGCTATATCCCTAAACAATGTATGTAGACCTGAAGAAGAGAGAAAAATAGACTTCTAAAGGGACATTGCAACTGCAAGATTTAACAATTATCATGAAGTTCAGTTCTTGAGCTGCTTACTCCATGATCTAAAAAGTCAAGCAATCTGAACAGGGATAGCTTTCAACAATGTGATCTAACAAATTCGACCAAAATGGTAATCATGAGTTAATTAACCTTAGCTTTCTTAAAACATGTTCCAGAACTAAGAAGTGAACAACAAGAATTAATATAGATACTAAAGGTATATCACGAGCATAACCCTTGAAGATTCGAAACAAAAATAAAGATGCACACCAGCTTGGGCTTTCATGATCCAAAGTCCTTGGGAAGGTAAAAGAAGAAACAACTTTCGGTCCAGCTGATTTCAAGTAACACTTGAGACGAAATTTGAAGTACTCGATAGAATCCCAAAAGGTTAGATTAATAAACAAACAAGCTCTACTATATAGTGATACTTGAATACTACTATCGAATATGAACCTTAAAATGTAGCAAACTTGCTAACTACATCCACTAGGACCAGATCGATCAAGAATGACACTGAGTGCGGCTATTTGTACCTTTAGTTACACATGAAACTATGACCAACAAGTTTCTGTTTTCTAGAATGGAAATTAATGAATTTGCACAAGGTTCGACTATCACCTTTAACTGGTGAAGAGCAACCCTCCAAAATATCCGTCATCCCTAGACACCAAATAGGAATTCTATGTGTACACTTCACATTATTCCCTTTCTTCTATAACTTCAGGTAATCTATGTGTACACTTCGCATGATAAAATGTCATATTCTTAGCCGAAATAAAAAAATATGACATGAAGTGAAATTAGAAAGCAGTACCAACAGGTAATCCAAGCAATCTACCACTCGAGATTTATGACTTATTAAAACTTAAAGTACTTGAGCAGAGCAGGAAGTCCACATGAATGAAAATATGAGTTCAGAAGCTTTAACAACAGGGAAGTTTAATGGCCTATCCAGGATTGGGGTTCGTGTTCCAGAAAGCATTATAATCAAGAGTGTTAGGCACAACGTTTCTAGGTCAATTTCGATTGACAACTTAAATGAGAAGCATAAAATACAACCATATCCGAAACTGGTGCAAAGCTCTATACTTCATTGAGTAACAAAATGTCTTGAAGGCACAGAAAGCTTGTTAGGGATACAAGCAAGGAGCCCTAACTCTCCCCAAAACCATGGTTATAGGGAAAGGATTGACACTCACTTATATACCACTTCATACTTTCGTATGAAGTCGATGTGGGATATCCCACATCATAACAATACCTTCCCCTTCGAAACCGTACGTCCACGGACGGCCTACTCGGAAGTCCTCCCCACCCACCGGCCGGGTCCGCGGTGGGGCCCACCCAAGATGCTGGCCCACTCACGACTCCATTCGGCCGCAATACCGGTCCACGGGCCCACCCGGGACTACTCCCCGGGCCCACCCGGTTTCCCGGGCCAATCAACGGGTCGCCCCTTCCCGCAGACGTACGATCCGGCAGGTCGGACCATTGTTAGGGATACAAGCAAGGAGCCCTAACTCTCCCCAGAACCATGGTTATAGGGAAATGATTGTTAGGGATACAAGCAAGGAGCCCTAACTCTCCCCAGAACCATGGTTATAGGGAAAGGATTGACACTCACTTATATACCACTCCACACTTCTTTGTGAAGTCGATGTGGGATAACCCACATCATAACAATGCCTTCCCCTTCGAAACCGTACGTCCACGGACGGCTTACTCCGAAGTCCTCCCCACCCACGGCCGGGTCCGCGGTGGGGCCCACCTGAGATGCTTCGGCCCACTCACGACTCTATTCGCTGCGCTACCGGTCCCGGGCCCACCCGGGACTACTCCCGGGCCCACCCGGTTTCCCGGGCCACAACGGGTCGCCCCCTTCCCGCGGGACGTACGGTCCACGTTCACCGCACCATTGTTAGGGATACAAGCAAGGAGCCCTAACTCTCCCCAGAACCATGGTTATAGGGAAAGGATTGACACTCACTTATATACCACTCCACACTTCTTTGTGAAGTCGATGTGGGATAACCCACATCATAACAATTTTATTGTTAGGGATACAAGCAAGGAGCCCTAACTCTCCCCAGAACCATGGTTATAGGGAAAGGATTGACACTCACTTATATATCACTCCACACTTCTTTGTGAAGTCGATGTGGGATAACCCACATCATAACAATGCCTTCCCCTTCGAAACCGTACGTCCACGGACGGCTTACTCCGAAGTCCTCCCCACCCACGGCTGGGTCCGCGGTGGGGCCCACCCAGATGCTTGGCCCACTCACGACTCCATTCGGCTGCGCTACCGATCCCCGGGCCCACCCGGAGACTACTCCCCGGGCCCACCCGGTTTCCCGGGCCACAACGGGTCGCCCTTTCCCGCAGACGTACGGTCCACGTTCACCGCACCATTGTTAGGGATACAAGCAAGGAGCCCTAACTCTCCCCAGAACCATGGTTATAGGGAAAGGATTGACACTCACTTATATACCACTCCACACTTCTTTGTGAAGTCGATGTGGGATAACCCACATCATAACAAAGCTGCAACTGACCTGGATTCTTCGATGATCATAAACAGCGAATAAAAAGCAACATAAAATCGAAATCACAGTGGCGGAAACGATTTAGAGAAGAATTGAAGTGATTGAATAATCAAAGGCAGTAACAAATTCAGAAGAATAAGATGTGAAATTAAGCTGATATAAACAGAGAAATTACACTTGAAATCACAAATACACCGAGAACGTGCCTTGTTGCCGTCGTCGAAGGGATGGGGGCATGAGAGGAGGGCAAATATGTCCTTCTTGCAGAGGCTTCCACACACATTAGGAAGCGAGATTAGCTGGAGGAGGCGGTGGTAATTCGCACGCAACTTCGCCTCCCAAACCGCGTCGGACGAAGCGGCTCCGCGGAAGGCGCGGTTCGAGCGAGCTAAGTTGCATATCTCCGGGCGGCGAGAGGTAGAGGAACACGCACGCCACGCAGCACTCCGGTATGTCCCCGGACCCGGTCCGCCGTTTCCCAGACTGTTTTGTCCAAACCCGATCTCGGACAGGGGACATTAACGACGCGCTCGGAGGCAAATACGGGCGGCTTGGGAGGGCGGCGGATGGTGGAGAAGCGGCGCTTGCGAGAGATCTTGATTGGAAAGTCGATCAAAGATGATGATCGAATTCGGAGCAAAGATGTCGAAATCCATTATTTATCTTGCTTATGAGGGCGAACGGAAGGTGGCGGGCCCGGAATCTGCGGTGGAGTCCAAGATAGGGCGGTGAGGAGTGGAAGATAGCGATTTTCCGTCGTAATATAACAAAAGGGAGGTGGGAGGGCGGCGAGCAGGGGCGTTATTAAGTTTTTGTCGTATGTGGAAGCATGTCAATTTTTCAGCTGTTTGAAGAATATATATCTATATATAGATAAGTGAGTGAAGGGAAATAGGATGGTTTCAACATAGTTCTTAATCTTGATGTTAGAATGAAAAATAGTGATTTTATTAACTCCGATCAACCAATATATACTGGACGGACGGAGTACAATACATTGTGGTGATGTTGCTGATGATGATGTGTATGTTTGTATCAGGTGCGGATATTAGTATCGTTGTTTCCTTCGTGGCTATTGCTGGAGGCAAAGTCTCATCTGTGATGGTTGGTGAGTTATCTTGACTTCTCTCACCATTTTTTCCTATCTAAATACTACAACTCCATATCTCTTCAGCTGAGGTAACTATCTTAAGGTTAGTAGCTGAAATCTTGCTTGTGCTCTGTTTCGTAAGCAAGAGTGACTGCAATGTCGTGTCAATGGCTCATGGGAACGTGTACTGTTAACTCCGTTGAGATGCCTGATGGATCTTCATGGCCCAGTGGGGTAATGCTTCTGATTCCCGTTTGGTACATTTCGTCTGGACTTGGCTCGAATCATGTGGAGACGGGTTCGTCTGTGTAGGTTTTCGTCGAGAAATGCAAGTAATTGGAGGAGAGCAAATGTGTTGGTGCGTGTATCAATACTTGCAAGCTCCCCACACAGGTTTGGATCAGTTGCTTATGACAATGCTCGAATTTGAGATCTCTTTGGTTCGGATTTAGCTTTGTTTCATAGAATTATTATGCTCGAATTTAAGTTTAAAGTTGATCTAGTATTTAATCCCTGTTACGATCAATTTAATAATAATAGTATTTATTAAATTGTAATGTTGCAGACTTTCTTCAAGGAGCACATGGGTGTTCCTTTAGTGATGGAGCCCAACTTCAACGACTATAGCTGCCAGGTAACTTACCTTTTTAATCAAACAATATTTGAACATATTTCCTTCTCTTTTCAATATCTATTTCAATACAAAAACTCACGAACAAGTGATATGTATTGACAGTTCAAATTTGGGACAAATCCTCCTCAACCAGAAGATGATGCTGCAATCAAAGAGCCATGCCTTCAAACATGCCCAAAAGCTATTCGACGAAAGGAGGTCAAGGGCGATAACGACACTTCAAAATGCCCGAAGGCGTAAAACCGAGACTACCTAGTACATAGCATGCTAACCAAGCAGAAGATATACAATTCCAAATATACTCCCAGTTTCATATAAAAGAAATTATCATCATTCAACATATGCAATGTCAGCAAGTGTCTGATCTATAAATAATACAAATTCAAAGTTAGCAAGTCGTGATCTTCACATTGCACAAACCTTTCAGTTCAACGAAATCGTAGAATCTTAAACTTCCAAAAGGTAGAGATTACTCCCACATGTTTCTTCACAAAATGCATACATATGAACCAACTAATGTCGGAGTGGCCGTAGTATATTTTAGAAGATACATGTTTTGTACGTCGATAATTGATAAGCATAAGCAAACCCCGAGTATAACGAATTGTGGTAAAAAAGTGTGTTGGAGAAGGAATGCATCAAATGAAAGGGACTTACAGGCCACAATTCCTTCAGTATAAACACAACGGCAGCAAATGGAACTCTTCAACTGTTTCCTTGAACGAACAATTATTGTCCGTGCATCAACGATCCCAGCCGGAGGGCCTCCGCCTTTCTCTTCCTTTATCCCTAATAGCATCACAAGATAGGAAATAAGTCAATTTCACAGCAAAGAGAAACACATGAAAGCAAAATTACATAAAGGAAATACATCAGGAGTTTAAAGAGATGAAATTTTTTCAACTTCAGAATTGGAAAGAAGTTATTAACTTGAAATAACTCTAAACGATCAAAATCAATTTAATCAAAGCCATAAGAACCATAGTAAATAATAAGTAAGACAATGAGAATTGAGTTCAAAACTCTTACATTTCAGAATGTGTCTGTTTTCTAATCTCTCCGGAGTTAGGGGTAGAATGTGATGCAGGTGTTGTAGCTGGTACAGTGTGTACTTTTACAGGAGGCATTTCACCACCAATAGTCCCACCAGATACGAAGCCGGGTAAGACCATTCGTTTATTGGCTTGTGTCCCTGAACTGCCCTGCACAAACTGATTCTGGGAATTTGATGATGCAGCGACAAAGTTGCTTCTGAATTGTGTCATCATCCCCGGCCTCAGTGAATTAACTGTGGCAGAACGACTGGGTGTGGGATTTGACTCCGCCTTAGATTCGGCATTATACCCGATACCCAAACCAAAGTCCACGCCACGAACTCCTCTGCCACTACCTCCCCTTCCTTTAGCTCTTTTACCACCTCCTGCACATGTATGATGGTTTTTCAGAATACCAATAACATTGATATAAAAAACTTGATACGGACGTATACTCTATCTATCAATTAGAGGCAATTTGCAACATGATAGGAGACATAGCTACGAAAAAGACAAACATGGATAACAGAGGAATAGATGACACAAATTTCACTTTCAAGAAACTATAGTTTCATCCCAAACATTACAGAAACCCGACTGTTGGACAAAATGATGAAAATCATGAGCATTTCATATAAAATGGAGTTCCATACCTCCTTTTCGTGCATCACGTTTTGATCTGAACCGCCCATCCTAATTATGTACAAAGGAAATATCAATTAAGCAAGTAAAATTTCATACATTTAAACAGCAAAACAAGAGCATAAAAGTACCTAACAATTGTGAACATAACAAGACATTACAGAAATAAGTGATGCCCTGTATCTACTTTAGTTTTAAATGCAAACATAAACAAGTATTTAATGGAGAATGTGGTGCTCATTATTTTAGAGACCTTAATAAGTTAATACAAATGTAAATGCAAAAAATATGATGTTCTGGGGAGAATAAGATCATTGATAAGCATGATAAATTTTAGTTTAAAAAAAAGTCACACAACTTGAGTCAATTATCAATACTTTAATCCTTCATTAATCCAAATGATCACTCTCCCTAGCATCCAAAAATCCCAAAGACAGAAGTTGTGAAGTTCCCAATATATTTCAGGAAAAGGAAAAATGAAACCTGAAAATTACCTTCATAGCAAGATCCATGAGCTCTGGGGACACGTTTTGACCAGCAGCAATCAAACTGTTAACTAACTCACCGGCAAATCTTGCCTCCTTTTGAGTTATGAGGGTGTATGCAGTTCCATCTTTGTCTCCAGCACGCCCTGTCCTTCCAATGCGGTGTACATGCATGTCCATATCTTTAGCTATATCAAAGTTGACGACAGATTTAATTGACTTGATATCAAGACCCCGAGCAGCAACATCAGTTGCAATAAGTACATGGTATGTTCCAGATTTGAATTTTTGCAATATATCCATACGAGAAGACTGGTCTTTGTCTCCATGAAGTGCAGCTACCTTAAAACCTCTATGAAGCAATTGTGATTCAACTTCATCAACTGCTGCCTTCTTTGAAGCAAAGACCAGAACATCCCCTTCATCTATCATTCCAGGAAGCTTCTCAAGAAGCCAGGGTAACTTTTCTGCATCGGATAGCAACACATGGACAATTTGGGTAATATCCTCATTGGCCATACCCACCTCTCCGACAGTTACTCTTATAGGATCAGAAAGAATCTCCCTAGCAAGCTTTTCAACCTTTCGAGGCATAGTTGCTGAAAAGAGTAATGTCTGACGGTCTGGCCTTATTTGACCCACTATTGACCTTATCTGTGGCTCAAAGCCAAGATCAAACATCCGATCTGCCTCATCAAGTACTAAATAGGTTGCCTTCGTCATATTCACTGCCTTCATTTTTATCAAGTCTATCAATCTCCCTGGAGTGGCCACAACTATCTCACACCCTCCTTTTAGTTCCTTGAATTGATCGAGCTTGGACATCCCACCATAAACTGCAGACACGCGGATACCACAAGATTTGGAAAATTTCTTAGCTTCCAAATATATTTGATGAGCCAGTTCCCTAGTAGGTGCACATATCACTCCAATAGGGCCTTCTTCTTTAGCAAGTTCAGGTTGATCCATTATATGGACAATCATAGGAAGCACAAATGAAGCAGTCTTTCCTGAGCCAGTTTTTGCTATTCCAATTATGTCACTTCCAGAAAGCACAATAGGTAAAGCTTGGCACTGTATTGGTGTAGGTTTCTCATAAGCTTGTTTAGCTATGGCTTTCATTAGCTCCGCAGAAAATCCACAATCTTCAAAAGTTTTAATTGGCCGTGGAACATCAAAACCAGAAACACGGATAGCTACACTCTTCCTGTACTCCGCAACATCCTGCTCACTCATGCCTGAAAGAAACATCAATGAAATGCTTTTCATATAAATACATCCCAAGGCTACTGCGTATCATTCATAGATATTCAGGATAAGATCTGTAAACAGAACTAACAAATCTACAGTGATGTTAAATGTTTAACGTAAGTAAATCAAGTTAACCGACAATGTTTAAATGTTTCTAAAAGAAATTCACTGAGGCATACGAAGAACGTGGAAATCCCGTTTAAAAAATTCAATTATCGGCCATTACCTGAGATTGAAGGCTTCTCCTCGTAGAAATCCTTATTAAACGGCACGTAGTCAGTAGAGCTATGATCAAGCGCGGGAATCGGCTCAATCTTCTTCTTGTCAAGAATAAGAGGATTATCATCAGAATCATACTCAACCATCCCTGCATCCACAGCCTTCGCCGCAGCATAAACCTCCTCATCTGAATTGTAACCCGCCTGCAGCGCCTCGGCAGCCAACTGCAGCCCCACATCCTTCTTCGCCTTCATAAAGCTCTCCATTGGATCATCTTCGACGTCGTCCTTATACTTATCCAACTTCTCCTTCGGCTTGGGCGGGGGAGCCGCCTTCATCTCCTCCTGCAACCCTTCCATAAACGCATCGAGAGGATCAACTTCATCGTCATCAGCCGCTGCACCGTTGTTATCGTTCGAAACCGCTCCTTCCGCTGCTTCACGATCGTCGGCGTAGTCGATATTCTCGAGGTCGGCATCATCGTCTTCGCCAGCGCCGCCGCTGCGGGAGGATGGAGGAACGTACAAGCGCTGAGCCGGTTGAGAGCGGTCGAAATTGTACGTAGCTTGGCGGTTGATCCCGAAGCCTTCGAATCCGAATTTTCGTTTCGACATCCTTCCGAGGAGTATTAAACCCTAGAATTGCTTTTGGGGGAAATCTGGTACTCCTAATTATAGCAGCGGTAAAAGGATTTTGAGAGTGAAGGAATAGTGCAATAAGCCCTAATCCAAATTTTCCTTTTCTATAAATAGTTTTTTTCTTTGAACAAAACGATTCCCCATTTTAACACATTATTGTGTAAATAATTTAATCATAAATTATTATTACTATTACTATTATTATTTATTACTTCAACTGCAATTATTAATCATTATTAAATTCAGACCTCCTATCTGTGACATGCTTTTTAATGTAGACAAACATTATTATTGTAAACTACAAATAGTGAACAAAAATAAAATTCATATCACGTTTGATTCATAGCTTCCAATTCAGTTGAGTTTATGTTTATTCGAGTTTTGGACAAAAACATCAAATTGAGTTTGAACCTCCCATGTACTTTTTAAATATAATTTCAATAGACACAATCCCAAAGGTCTTACTTATAACTTACAATTAAACCTATTGTAAGGTGAGATTTTATTATTTTAAATAGATATTAATTAATATTTATTAATTTAGAGAGAATTTTCGAACTGAAATCGAATTGTAATTGAATGAATATAATGAATTATAAGTTTGATCTATTATCATATTCAAAATAATTTTACTATTTACTATTTAGAAACAATGAATTATAATAATTTGTTAAAAAATAATGAATTTGTTCACTTAAAAAAAATATAATAATATAGTTAACATTGTGAACTATGAGTACTAAAAAAAATACTAAAGATAATACGATTCATTTGAAACCAATTATGTACAAGGAATTACTTACTATTTATAATTTTATGGCGCAGTTCAAGAAAACATAAAAACTTTTTTATCAACTAAAAAAGTTAGAGATGAGTTTCAATTAGATTTCATTTTAACAAAACTAGAATTATATTTCACAATATTATCTTAGTGTTGTTGGTAATTTTAAATAATTATTAATTTATGATATTGATGGGACCATATATTTACTAAGAGTTTTCAAAAAATTATTATCGTATCAAATTTGAAGTTTTTTTTACACGGGCCCAAGTTGGGACCGAAGAAAAGTATTATCTTAGAAAGGTTATTAATTTACCGAGTATTAAATTATGAGGTTATATACTAATTCATGTTTAAAATACTCCCTCCGTCCAGCTTGACTTGTCTTGTTTTCCTTTTTGGGTTGTCCCGCTTAGAGATGACAATTTTGCGGGTCGGGGCTGGGTAGTATAGTACCCGGACTCGCCCCGCAAGTTCGATTCAGAGACCCAGACTGGTACGGGTCTAGAAACTCAGAACCAACCCCGGACCCGCACGGAGCGGATCTACCCGGCTCCAGACCCATTGGCGCCGTTTCAATTGCTAATTTTGAATTATCTTATTTTTTAATTATTAATTTTCGTTAGTGAAAACCTTTTTGTTTTGATTTTCTTATTATAGTTGTCAGCTATTAGTATCTAAAAGTATGAATTGAATAACAAGAAAATTCAAATAACATAAAGTAAGATTACATAATAAAATTAATAAAAAAAATTAGTAATGCGGGTCTGAAACGGGGTTGGGTGGGGCGGGGCGGGTAGAGAAATTGGACCCGGACCCGTCCTGGACCCACGCGGGTTGGGTCCAGACCCGCCCCGTACTTCTAGGGGTCTGGGTATTACCCGCCCCATCGCGGGGCGGGACAGATCGGGTCCGACAGGTCCAGTTCCAATTGCCATCTCTAGTCCCGCTTGAATTGTCTTGTTTCTTAAAATGGAAAATAATTATTATACAAACTCCCACTTTTTCTTTGTGGGGCTTATCTCTTTACACAAAATCATTCACTCATCTACACACAACCACACACTCATCTTAATCTTCGTGCCGTAAAGAAATAAGACAAGCTGGGCGTGACGGAGATAGTACTTATTTTAATAATGCAATCAATGATAATAGTCTAAAAACAAGTCGTAACCATGGAAATACTTTTGCTTAAATCACATGGATTAATACAAATCACATATTAAAAAGTGTTTACTAACTACTGGTTATTTTATATTATGATTTAGAAATTTATAATACTCTTTAATAACACCTATAATGCAGATAACAACTAGTTATATGTAAAACTCTATATAAAAAGAATTATTAAATAAAAATAATCATAATTTATGAAATTAATTATAAAAAATAAATCTTATAATGTGATACTTCATGTTAGTGTACCACGTCGACCATGCTTAAGAAATTTACTTCTTTATAATAATATAATGAAATTAATTTAAAGTATATTACTGGATCACATAAGAACTTGTAATTATTTTGGTTATCCCGTTTAGGAAAATAACTTAATATGGACTTATGTCAAAAGGAATTATTCTATAAGAACTTATGGTATAAACAATTAAATTTAATAAGTTTATTTTGTTTGGATACATGCAGTAATAATAACTTATATAGAAAAAAAAATTACAAAAAAAAAAATTGGTGGGATTTGATATGGGAACCTACTTAAAAGTTATTTATAAGTTGTCATAAGTTAATAATATTAACTTATGAAATTAAGTTTAAAATAACTTACTATTTAGAATAAGTTATTTCGATAAGTATTCTCACATGCGTGTAAAATGACTTATTATTTATAATATGTTAAAATAAGTTGTTTATAAACTCTTTCAAATGGGGCCGAGTGTTTGCAAATGTTTTTTTACAAACACTTTTTTATCTATTTTTTGCTTAAAGTTGAAAATAAATGTTTTCAAACAAAAACAGTAGTTATTTGATATCAATAATAAAAAGCTAATATATTTGATAGTATCGAAAATTATAGTGCTTTATACATTTGATAGTATCAAAAATTATGGTGCTTTAAGCACCAAAATCATCTCAATAATGCTTTGAAAAATTACTTAATTAAGCAGTTTTTGTTACATAATTTTAGAGATGCTACCGCAAAAGCATAATTTCTATGTCTAAATCTCTTTCTTCCGTTTTTGAGGTTTCTTTTAGTTTCTTAGTAAAAAATGGGTGACGGTATTCTTCCTAAATAGTAGACAGATGTAATAAATAAGAGAATACTAAAGATCCGAGCGATATAATTTCTCAATTCTGATACAAGGTACTTATTAGATCGAATGTACTTATTCGATTTTTCAAAACACTAAGCATATAAGCAATTAAAATAAGCATTTACAAACATTCTCGTATTTGCTAATGCTTATTATAAACATTTTTTTTAGCTTTAAGTTGAAATAATTAGGCGATTTTTGACATCAAACTTTAATAATGTTTTTTTTAATTTCCATAATTTGTGGCGCCGTAAGCATCTCAATTTGCTGCTTATAAATTCAATGTGCTTAGTTTCAGAGAAGTTAAATATACTCTGGAATAAATCCAATAATTTATTGGCAATCCTATAAGATTGGTTCATTCTTTTTTCCTTATGATTGATGGTCAGAACTTCATCCGGGTTCAAATCTTACTAAGAGGTTCATTGGAGATCAAAAATTGTTGAAGAAATAACAAGAATTTTCTTTGTTCCTCCGAACAATCGAGAAATAAAGAACTTGTTATTATATTTAAGATAATTATATATTCTAAATATACTATATAAGAAGAGGATCTGTTAGGAACTCAAAATTACGTAGGAATTAACTATGCATAATCCATATATTTTTATATGCATATGCTTAAAACTCTATAACTTCACAATTTTGTCATTCTGCATAAAACATATAATGATTACACATAAAAAATATTTCAAAGTATTTTTAATATGAATCATTAAATGAATAAATAAAGGGCACAAATTAATTCTTAATTCCCGTAAAATAAAATTCCTACATGATCCACCCCCACGCTAGAGTAGAGATGACAATGGATCTTGGATCCGGTCCAGATTCGTAGATCCAGATTCATTTTTCTGGATCTGAATCTAAAAAATTGGACACATTGGATTTGGACTCATTTTAGAAATTACGGATCTGGATCTAGACTTTACGATCTGAGATCCGGATCCGATCCAGATCCACCAATTTTTATAACTAAAATATTATTTTATTATTATATCTAAAATATTATATTTATATTATTCTACTTAAAATATCACATTACATTATTTGTTGAGCTTGAAATACTTTACTAGTCATCTAATAAATATAAAAGAGGGAGGAGATTAAGTACCCACTGTCCACGAATTTAGAAATTTTTTTAGAGATAAGATCGTAGTTTTATAGATGATTGTAATATTTTTATAATATCATGAGTATTTTAATTTTTTTAATGATAGTAATGCTCTTATAAATTATCGTGTTATAGTAGAATTAATTAACTCAGTTAAATTTTAATTGATTTAGAATTATTTTAATTTTAGTTAAAAAAACTTATGGATTCGGGTCTAGACCCGAGACCCTGTGGATCCAATGGATTTGAGTCTGAATTTGGACCGAATTTGGATCAAAATAAAAAATCCCGAATTTGAATTTAGACCGAGGAGAATTCGGTCCAAATCCGTTCCATTGTCATCCCTACAGTGGAGTATATATAATACGTATGCATGATGTATGTAATTATTTTTTAAAAAGAATACAGTAGAAATATATCATTATTATATACACATTAGAAGAAGATGGAAAAAGTTTATGATTTTTAATTTCGCACGTGCAAGGTTGTTAAGGCACTAAAATAAGCAGGTGGGCGCAGGGTTGGTATCCTGCGCATATAGTTGCAGCATAAATTTGTTGAAGAGGGAGGGAAAAATAAAAGAGAGAGAAGCAAAATGGGGCAGAGGAGCCCGAGTCAACTCGCCGGGACCTTACTGAGCCGCGAGGGCGAGTCCAAATATCCCCCACCAAAAACAAACGCACACAAAAATTTCACACACACACCGCACACACAAACAGGTGTGAGAAAAATGGAGAAGAAATTGGGAGTCTTCTTTACAAGTATAGTAACCCATATCAACAACGCCACTCCTCTCTCTATCTTCTCTAACCCTAACACTAACATCCAAATAACCCTTTATTTCTCTCTCTTTCTCTCTCTACGATACGCGCACTTTTGTGTATCCATATATTTCATCCTACCATCGTCTCCACCCCTAAATTATAACTCCTGTTTCCCCCCCTCTCCACATCCGCGCCTTCTCTCGCTCCGCCTGCAACTCGATGGGTAAATTGTGATTTCGTGATTTCTCGTCTTTTGCGTCTACATTCTCTGTTTTGCGTCGGTTGAGCGGGTCTCAATTTGGGGATTTTGGTGAATTTTTGGTTTGAGCTGTGTTTGGCATCGAAGTGAGGGGCTTTTGTTGTGCCTCTCGCCACTCAATTTTGGGTTGAGTTTCTGTGTGATTTTGGGGTGCGAGGTGGAATGTGTTTGCTTTTGGTGTTTTAGTTAATTCGAGTCTCTGATGGATTGCGCTGCAGCAAAATTATGAGATTTTGAATTGGGTAGCATTGATTTAAGTTTATATAGTCTTTGTTGTGGATTTTGAGTTGTATGGATTTTCTTTTAACTACATCTATTTCTGCATGTAGATTGTGCCTGTGTTATAGATATTGCCTTGCGCTTTTTGTTTCAATTCTGCTTGATTTATCATTTTCATTCGCTTTTGTTGTTTTTTTGTGTGGGTGGTGAAGAGGGAAATGCTATTATCCATGATTGAGGTCTAACTCTATTTATAGAATCCCCTATAATATAATAGGGGCAGCCAATTCATATAAAGAAGTGATCTGCCCGCTTCCATATAACAATATCGTGGCAACGTAGACCTAAGTGGTCATATTGAATCCTTGGGAACCATCACAAGTACGGCCGGCCTATATTTGAACCCTACGGCTCGGGTAATGAAAGACCTTGTCTTGTCTCTTTTGAAGGAATGGCGTCTACTCCCACGCCCGCCGATCCGAACTAAATCAATCCTTCTTGATAAAATATGTTGTTCTGCAACTAAACCATATCACTGCTCTGCCATCTTATGAACTCTGATTTTTCATTAATGTTTTAAGTGTGTTTTCATGATATATTTGTAATGTTCCTCTTTTGGTGTGTTTATCTTGTCTAATAGTTACATTGTTAACATTTTGGTAGAGATACATTAATGCTTCAAGGGGATTGTAGACTCGGACCTGATTCAAATCATAATTGGAACGTTACGAATCTTGAATTGGAATAAGGAGTATTGTTAAAATGGAACAATCAAGGGGCCCTCCGAGGGAGAGTATGGGAGTATCTATTAAAAAGAAGAGAAGCCAAACATCACGTAGGCCTAGGCCCGAAGGGCAGCCACACCCTGATCAATCCCCTCAGTCCGTGGCACCACTTTCAGAAGATAAGGTCTCAAGTGATGAGAACGTCGGTGATGGCATTGGCAACTCCGGGGGGAAAATGTTCAACTTGAATCAGTGTGTGTCAAGGTCCTTACCCGTTGGATCGAATGGGGTTGTAAGTAATGGTACACATGATGGATCAGGAAGTGAGAATAGACCGAAAAAAGTTAAGCTGAAGGTTGGTGGTGTAACACGCACCCTTCAGACTAAATCCAGCTCGAATGGAGAATCAGGCAGTGGCTCTACAACTAAGGCTGGTCAATCCTCTGATAATGCTCGGCCACGCCAGAAGTTGATTCCACAGGTTATCACCAATTGCTGCTTGCATAATTTTTTATTTGCAACATCATGCATTGGTTTCAATTTAGTTGCTGATTGGTTAAATCTTTTATAAACTTACCAATGAAAATAAAACTATTTTCGTTCTTAATATCTTTGCTGAAATCTACTTAAAGCGATTTGATGTTCTAGTTGTGTGCTATGCTGGAAAGAGTGAAATGCTTAGACAATTGTTATCCTAGGTTATTTGCTTTTGTTCTTACAGCAAATAAGTGGTGAAATATATAGTAAATATGAGGCTTATTCATTAAGTGGAATTTAATATGATTCCGGTGAACAAATCTCCTGCATTGAAGTCTGCTGATTCTGATTTAACAGATATTTTCTATGTGGCTGAATCCATCTTTGGCATGTTCTCATTTCAGGAAAGTTCTGATGAATATCATTCGCCGCCTCTCAATAAGAAAGGTAATCTGCAAGGCGTTCCGTGGAAAGATTTCTCGAAAAGCAGTTTCACTTTCGGCAGGGAAGAGATGGGGAGGACATCCACAAAAAGTGCTAGTGATAAACAAGGCGATAAATCAGAGTCAGTCCGTAAGAGCAAACGGGTGCCTAAGAGACGAGTTTTGGATGCGGGGTTTGATGAAGACGACGAAGATGATGAGATCCGGTATCTGGAGAAACTAAAGACTTCTAGGATGTCCGGATTTAAGGAGTCGGAGGCACAGAGGAAGGGGGCGAAGAATGAAAACTCCGAAGATTTTGGAAGGCGGGATTCCAAGAAATCAAGATCTGGAGAAATGGATCATGAAGAGGAAGAAGAACCTTCCTCTGACGGTGAGCATGAAGGGAAGAAGAAGAAGATCCAAAAGAGGGATCTTTCGGAGTTACCGACGGAAAACAAGAGGGAAATAGCCCTCACAACTAGACAACGGGCCCTTCTAAGCAAGGATGCTCCAGCCTCCGGTGCAAGCCAAATTGAGTTTCCGAATGGGTTGCCACCCGCCCCCACCTCGAAGTCAGTATGAATAATCCCTTTTCCTTATCAGTTATCATCTTTAAATATCTTCTATAATCAGCCATTTGAATTCATCTTTGCTGACTTGCTTGGCCAGAACAAAAGGAGAAATTAACAGAAGTAGAGCAACAACTGAAGAAAGTTGAGGCTGCTCAGAGGCGTAGGTTGCAGAATGAGAAAGCAGCTCGTGAATCCGAGGTATGATTTTGCCTGCATTACCACATTAAACTGCTTTTTTTTAGCTTCAAAGTGAAAAGTGAATCACTAGCTAATATGATTATATGATTATTCGTTTTGGAAATTCCAGGCTGAGGCGATTAGAAAAATACTTGGGCAAGATTCAAGTAGGAAGAAAAGAGAAGAGAAGATCAAGAAGAGGCAAGAAGAGTTAGCACAGGTATTTTATTTAGAATCAAGCATGTATTCTTGATATATAATGAAAACCAACACTACTAATGAATTCTTGATATATAATGAAAGCCAACACTACTATTTTCGTTAGAATGAACTCTTGATACATATCGAATAAAAACAGGGGAAGGCGACGAATGCTCAAATGCTCTCATCAAACACCATTAGGACAGTCATGGGACCTTCTGGCACTACAGTCACATTCCCACAAGAGATGGGCTTGCCCAAATTATTCGATCCCAAGCCTTGCAGGTACAAATTCTTTCGTTGTATTTATGAAATTTCCGACTATGACTTAGTTGGGAGAAAGCATAAACTTTCTATGCATTGTGAAATTTCAGTTACCCTCCTCCGAGGGAGAAATGTGCTGGCCCTTCTTGCACCAATCCGTACAAGTACCGCGATTCAAAGTCGAATCTTCCGCTCTGCAGCCTGCAATGCTACAAGGCTGTTAACGAGAAGTAGAAACTGTTTGATGCATTTTGATGATCAAGAGAAGGTTGGCAATTCTCTCTCCCAAAGGTAGGAAGAAGAACTAGCAAGTATGATTGTTGCAGCTATTGGCTAAGATTTTCATTTTGCCGGAGACTTTCTTTTCATATATGAAAAAATTACATTTCTGCAATTAAAAACCCCAATTGGGATTTTTTTGTGTGACGAGGAGAAACTAGCAGTGTAGTATTAGTAGATTACTTTTTGTAACATTGTTATGTAGAGTATATATAATTTACTTTTTGAAAAGTTCATCGTTTTCTTTTTGAAATTTCCTGTTCTCTCATTCCAATTCCAAAATATTGAACACATTTAAAAATAAGTTCCGTTCCGTTTAAAGTGATTTGTTTTCCTTTTAAGAACGTCTCATTGAAAGATTTATTTTCGGAAAAGGAAATAGCTTTTCAAAAAAATTATTGCTCCCTCCGTCCTACATAAAATATCTTGTATTCTATTTTGGGTTGTTCCACACAAATGTATTGTTTCTTTTAAAGGAAATATATGTATTTCACAAAAAGTTACAACCTCAGTTCCGCTATAAGTGATCACATTCTTTTCAGGCACGAGAATTAAAAGAATAGATGATAAAATATAAGAGAGAAGATAGATGATAAAGTATGAGAGAGAAGACGAATAAGATAATGAGAGAGTAAGAGAGAGAAAATGATAAAGGAGAAAGAAAATGATAAAGTAGGAGATATAATGATAATTATTTATTAAATTCGGAAAGTGGCCACTTTTGTGGGACATCTCAATCAGAAAATGTGGTCACTTATAAGAGGACGAATGGAATACTTTTTTGTGGACCTCATTCACACCGTTTTCTATCCTAACACACAAAAGTCAGGTGCATAAATTACTGTGTCGAAAAGAAGCAAGATGTTTCATCAAGGACGGAGGGAGTACTTCGCTCTTATTTATCGCTTCTATGTCCTATTTTATCATCTACGCTTATTATATCACTCATTTCCGCTCTCCTGCTTTATTATATTCGCTCTATTACTTTATTATGTATTCATTTCTCATAATTTATCATTTCTCATAGTTTATCATCTACTTATTTAATTTCTTTGTTGGAAAGAATGGTGCGCTTCAAACGGGACGGAGATAGTAGTTTATATCTATTTGTTGCATGGTAGTACTCTCTCCATTCCGTTTGAAATGACTCGTTTCAAATGAGCAAGAGAATTAAGAAAGTTGGTGATAAAATATGAAAGAATAATAAATGATAAAGTAAGAGAAAGAAAATAAATGAGATATTAAAAAAATAAACAATAAAGCATGAGAGAAAAATGATTAAATTAATATAATAAGAGTAGATAAATATGTAAGAAAAGTGATAGTATCAAACAAGTTATTTTATTGATCTGTTCAAATGAGACGAATACGCTCCCTATGAGTTTAGTGCAGTTTGTAAATTTGGGTGCGGTAGTGACGACAGAGATGAAATTCCACTGCATAAACTTACTAGTCAGATTCTTCTCTCTCTCTTGTGTTTCGTTTTTCACGAGAATCGAGCGCGGTAAAAAGCAGCACATCAACATATATCGAGACTGGTTAGAAATAGAAAATCACACTACATAATTTACATCGGCTAAAATTTGGCCGGAAAACTGAGCCGACTACCGGAGGTTAATTATCTTTTACATATTATATGGACATGAGGAGAAAGAAGAACACAACTATACACGCTCCGCCTAACGATTCACGGCGATTCTTTCCTCACAGAGAATGTTCCTCTTCATGAAAGCTGTGAAGAAAGACGAAGTGGGCAGCTCCTCCAGCTCGTCATAGAAATCGTTTTCTTCACTGTGACGCACGCCACATGTTCGACGAATTTCCTCACTCACAGTCACAGTTGTGTGATCAGACGTGGAATTAGATGGAGATTGGGAGTATCCAAACCGATCTTCACAATTTGTTGCTGGGATTTCTGATTCTTGTTGTTGATTTGGGATCGCCGGGTCTGACTCGGCGAGTCGAGTGACCGAGTGGGTAGTGAGTTTGAGATCTGGGCCTGGATGATTGTGGGTGGATGTGTAGGTGATGATGAGCATTGATGCATCTGCTTTGCATCTCTCAACTTGCTTCTTAGCTGAGCACCCCTTCGATGTGCTGCACCTGTAGTACCCCCTGCATACAATGTTGTACATCCCCATTCTTAATTAGTCTGAAAATAGGAGCCAAATTAAGAAACAAAAAAGGGAGTCTTGAAAATGTAGTTCTGATGAGAGAGAGAGAGAGAGGGTTAAAGTTATGCATGTAAGACAAAACCTTGGATAAGGAGATCCTTTAATGGGCTTTTGGCCATATTTTCTCCAAGACCAGCAATCAGATGGAGGCCCTTCATTTCTTTGCTGTTTCTTCACATTTTCCTCTATTTTCACAGCAACCACTACCCTCTCACTCATCTTCCTGCATAATTTAGACCCCTAAATATATTTATATTTTTAATTTTAAAAAAACTTTTCCTAAACTGATTTTTCCCCACAAAAATTGGATATATATAAATAGAAATAGTGGTAGCTCTTACTAACCTTTTCTTGTTTGCATGTGTGTCTGTTCTTGAGTGAAACTCCAAATTTGTCTGGTCAACTTCTTGCATGTCTTCTCTCTCTCTCTCTCTCTCTCTCTCTCTCTCTCTCTCTCTTACAGCATTCCTTGTGATTTTTGAGTGTTACATGAGAGATGGAAGATTGATCACGGAAACAGATATTTTGATTTGGATATGGTCCTAATGGAGAAGGGAGAAGCAAGAGGGAGGAATCAAGAATCTCTTACATTTGATGAGAGAGAGAGAGAGAGAGAGGGAGGGGAAAAAGACCCACAAACTGGTGTCTTTCTTTTCACACAATAAATAGTTTTAAATACACATATAAATATCCCACGCCAACGCACCATATCCACACACGTGAGAATATTAACTTTTCCACACCGCCCACCTTCCCCAACGAAGCTAATGCATAAAGTTTTTATTTGCATATTCATATAATCTAATAGGGGTTACCACTATTTGATTATCAAATTTCACAAATCTCATTAAATTGGCTACCCCTCTATTTTGCTGGGGGTGGGTGGGGTAGGTAGGTAGGGGCTTCAAAACAATTTGGTGATTAAAATTGATAGACATCTTTACAAGATTTGGACCTTTGATTTGTCAAATCTTGATTATATAATTTTATATGTTAACACAATCTTGTAAGATAAGGCAAATAGTTCCCAACATGTAGTAGGGACTATAATGCGTGTAATATAATATGTTTTTTTTACTCTCTCATTCATAAGCAAATAAAATAATAAGAAAAAATATTCCCATGAAACCACATAAAGGTTAAAGTGCCAAATTTTTGGCTAAATGTCAAAGGTTCAAATCTTATTGAAATCTCTATGTATGAATTTATCTAGTACGACTATTGGAAAAAAAAATTAGAAAAAAGACCTAATATCATTAGATCTAATTCCACTAATGGTACTAGTGTGGAACGTGTCTACATTTTCTTGTAAAAAAAAAGGATCTATAATAAATCAGAATTATTCCTTAGAAAAGTGACAACCAAACCGAATAACAAGTCAAATGTATTATTATTATTATTATTATTATTATTATTATTATTATTATTATTATTATTATTATTATTATTACTCAATCCGTTCTATTGAAAGTGTTTCATGTTCCATTTGAGACCGTCTCATAAAATTGTCTTTTTTTTTCTATTTTGGCAAATAATTACAAAAACTTTATTTGAGAAACAACTCTACACATAATTAATAATTCTCCTTAATAAGTGTGCCGAAAAAAAATAGACACTTTTTATGTAATGGATGGAGTTTATTATTATTATTATTATTATTATTTATATTATTGTTATTATATTATTATTATTATTATTATTATTATTATTATTTTTAATATTATTATGTAATTCAATTCTAAGTTAGGGTAATTTTGGCACAGAGCACTTAGGTACCTCTGTAAGATTAGAAGTCAATTAGTCTAATAACACAAGACAATCATCTCAATCTCCACCTCATCTTAAGAAAATAGATCATATGCATATTCATTTACGATGATGAAAACCCGTTGTCGCTATTTGAGGTGTGTATTAAATAATTTTTTTAATGCAATAACCTATAGTTTACAAAGAGGGTACAATTCACTATAAATTTACCATATATATGATAGACTCAAATATTTAAAATATATATATATATATAACGCGTGGTATTCGAAAATCATATGCATGAACTATATCACCCAAACAAATCACATTAACGCGTGGTATTCTATCGAGAGGTAATATATTAATGACTAATGAGTTGTAGCGGCAAATATATTACGTGAACTATATCACCCAAACAAATCCCATTAATGTGCCATGATCTAATTTAATAAATCTAATAATCACCACAATCTGATTTGCCAGTTGTTTAAGCTAAATAACAATTTAAATCATATCTTATTACCTTATATTAAATCTCAAATCTGAAATAAAATCAATTGATTCAATAGCAATGGTTTTGAACGATGCCATTCCCCCAGAAAATCAGCAGCGCGGCGGCGCCGCCGCGAAGGAGGGTGTCAGGATCGTTACCACCACATTCCTCAGCCTCCTCCTGCCCCTTTCATTCCTCCTCCTCGCCCGCGTCTCCGCCACCCGCTACTACTTATCCGCCACCATGAATAACCACCGGAGTTCCTTCTTGATGTCTGTTTTCTTATGCAGCAAGACAACGTTAATCCTCAGCTTCCTCGTTTTCTTCGTCGCCATTGAAGCTCTCATACAAGGGCTAAACGGTAATAAGCCGACTTTCTTCAACTCCAAACGATGCCGTTCAAACGTCGCGGTGGCTCTGATCTTCCTAATTCAAGTCTGTCTCAGTTTAGGGATTCACGCCACCTTCGAAGCAGAAATAAACAGTTTCAAAATCGGAAATCCGGTTTTGCCGAGAAGCGTGGTTTTAGTCTTAGGGCTGTACGAAATGACTGTTTTGTGGCGGCGGAGCGTGGTGGCGCCGGCGGTGAACGAGGCGATATTAGGCTTCTCGGAAAAGAGTTTTAGCTGGGCGGAGGAGGTGGTGTTGGCGGCGTTGTTCGGTAATCTGTGGTGGAGGAGGCTGAGGGAGGACGTGGAGGCGCTGGTGGTGCTGCCGTGGGTGAGGGCGGAGATGAAGATGGATGTGGAGATTGCGGATGCTGCAGGATGGCTGTTGTATTATTTGACGGCGGCCATAGGCGGAGTTAGAGTCGTTAAATTTTTCGCGTGGGTTACAACGAGGATTTGTGGACATAGCCGTTGGCCAGAGGAGAAAGGGGTTAACGCCGCCGTTACCGGTCTAGTTTAAGGAGTGTTTGGAACAACTTATGCTATGCAACTTATAATTGAAATTTATATTTTGATATTTGGAATTCCAACTTTTATATATAGTTTTTTTTTATTTATTTTTATATTTTAGAGAAGCTGTTTAAGCTGTCTTACCCCAATTTATGACTTATAGCTTATAGATTTTATTGAACAAATTTATCTTTAAAATTTCATTTTTATTTCCAAAATAATTTCTCCATAAAATTTAATTATAATTTCGCAATTAATAAAAAATTGTTATGTTTTAATATAAATTAAAATATAATATAAATAACAATCAAATATTTTATTTAATATATAAATTAACTTTATAGTTTATAATATTGAGATGATAATTATAAAGAAAAAATAAACTTAAAATAGAAATAATTTACCAATTTTATTTATTTATTATATATTATAATTATGTAATAAAATTGGGAATAAGATCGTTATTTCATTTAAAAAGTGAAAAAGCTATTGCATGAGCAACATTTTAAAAAATTATGTAGATAAGTAATATTTAAAATACAATAGTTGTTGTAAATATATTTAATTTATATACTTACCATATATTGTGATGACCATGTAAACCCTAAAAGCCCATGAGCCCATCTTGTACTCTATAAATAGAGGTCTACACCCTCATAATAATACACATCTATTTCTCATTTTCTCTATTATTTTCTCGTTCTATTTATTTTATAAAACGTTATCAGCACGATTGTTCTGCATGTGAATGATGATCCATAGAAAGAATCGAGAATCGAGGTAACATTCTTATATCAAAATATATACTCCCTCCGTTCCACAAATAAAGCTCCAAAACTTTCTGGCGCGGTATTTTAGGAGAATTGTTAATTCTGTTATTGGTAGTAATTGTGTGGGTCCCTTTCCAATTAACTATGACTAATTTATTTCTCTCTCCTATGAATTTTTGTCTCTACTTTTTGTGCATGTGTGCAATGTGTTGTTTGTATTAGTTGTGCGGCCTCGATATTTAATACGGTTGTTTACAAAGTAATTGAATCATATTGCTACAACAAAAAATTGTTAAATGGACAAATAATACAAATTGAGAGGAGTATAATTCAACTGGATAAGTATTCGATAAATATTGAAAAATGGTTACAAATGTAAGGGGACACTAATCAAAATACAGTACCCAAATTACACGGCTGTTGTACACTGCCCTTAATCAAAATTAATTTGGAGCCAAATCCACCGAAATGAGATTTCAATTTCCCTCCACATCAGCACTTATAAGTACAATCAATTCACCAAAAATCAATCCAAATATTCAATCTAGAAAAAGCACAACAAAAAGAAATGGTGAGGAAAGATCTCTCCACAGCAGAGAGGAATCAAGTTCTTCAATTTCTCCTACAAAATCTGAAAAATGACAAGCCTGCAAGAGGAAAAGTGAAAGAAGTTGCAGCTAAGTACGAATGTGGTCGGCATACTATCCAGTGGATATGGACTGCAGCAAAAAAACAGCAAAATGAAGGCCAAGTCATACATTTGCAGTCAAAAAAGAAAGGAGATGTACATCGAAAACAAGTTCATATCAACCTACCTCTAATAGAGAGTTTGGGTGTGCAAAAAAGAGGCACTATAAGGAAGCTAGCTAAGGGCATATCTTGCAGTCCGACAACGGTGTGGAGATGATATAAAGGTGGTCTAATCAAAGCTCACTCTAGTGCAATAAAGCCCTCCCTCACAGCCCAACATAAGTTTGCAAGGTCACAGTTTTCGATGAATGCAGTATAGTTTGATAGAATCACACAAAAAATGAACTTCAAAAATATGCAGAATACAGTGCACATTGATGAGAAGTGGTTCTATCTAACTAAGGCTGCACACAGATTTTACCTCACACCTAATGAGGTGGAGCCACATAGGTCTTGCCAAAGCAAGAAGTTCATAAACAAAGTAATGTTCATGTGTGCAGTGGCAAGACCTATATTTGCTGAAGATGGGACAGTTTTGTTTGATGGGGAAATTGACATTTTTCCATTCACAGAAAAGGTTCCAAGCAATTAGAGCAAGCAAGAAGTAGACCGAAGGCGACACTAGAGACAAAAGCAATTCAATCCATAACAAAACAGGTGATCAAGGATTGTTTGATTCAAAAGGTATGTCATATTCTCGTAAGACATTATTTGTATCGAGGTTTATTACGTATTATTGTAAATTATCGAATACGAATGAAAATTCGATTATGATAAAGCATGATTGTACTAGAAACATCAATAGAATTTTTCTTTGAAATTGAAAATAAAAATTTTAATTTCCAAAGAAGGCATGACATCTGATTCTATAATGAATCAGAGACTTATGCAATTTCTGGTCAACAAAGCCCAAGCTGCAACAACTACAACTGGAAAGGTCATTTATAAGACATTAATTCACATGTTTCAAAATAGCCACAATGCAGGGTAATGTAATGTTTATTTTTTTTGCTGGACCTAACAGATACTACATGCAATTAGATCAAAATGGCCTGCTACTCTAGAGAAATTGATATTCATACAACAAGATAATGCACGACCACACATAAAGAACACTGACCCAGAGTTTAGGGCAGCAGCCAGTGAGGAGGGATTTGACATAAGGCTTGTTCATTAACCAGCCAATTCCCCAGACATGAATGTGAATGACCTTGGATGGTTTAGGGCCATCCAAAGCATCCAAATAGAGTCAGATTGCAAGAATGTGTATCAGTTGGTGAATGCAGTCTGCAATTCATTTGCAGACTTAGCACCTATGACCTTAAATAAGGTATTTTTGAGCTTGCAAGGGTGTATGGTTGAGATAATGAAGGTAAAAGGAAATAATGACTATAAAATTCCTCATTTGAAGAAAGATGTGTTATTGAGACAAAATGAGCTTCCAAAAGATTTGGAAGTGTCTGCTGATTTGGTTAGGGAGTGCTTAGATTACATGATGGACAATGGGATGATTGCAGAGGTTGAAGAGTTTAAGGGTAGGCTTGGGTTCTAAATATATGTGGATCTTTTTGTAGTATTTATAAGACAGAACTTTTTGTAGTATTTATAAGACATATAGCTAGTTTTGTTATCTGTTTTTGTTATCTGTTTATAAGACAGAAGCTTTTTAAGACAGAAGCAAGAAGCATGAAACAAGCAGTCTGAGACAGAAGCACTCTAAGACAGAAGCATGTAGCATGAACCAAGCACTATAAGACAGAAGCACTCTAATACGACGAGAAGTATAACAAGCATTCGAAAGAACAAGCATACAATGAAGCATAACAAGCATGCAGCAGAAGCATGCAACAGAACCAAAGATGCATGCAAACCGAAATATGCATACACAAGAGCATCCAAGATTCCAGAAGCAATAAATCAACAAGGTAAGATATAAACAACAAATCCCCACACCTAAAGAACATCTCTCATTCTATTTGCAAGAAATTCATTGAAATGTTCTATCTAACCTAGAGTGAGCATTTTCATATCATTTTAGACCATATTGCTTTAAACACATACTCCAACCTAGAGTATCAAATTAACAATAGACAAGACAAACAGGGATAGATCTCACCCAATACCACGTCCTTCTCCAACTGCCTTCATGTAGTCTTTTGTTCCCTGCATAAACAATAGTAGCAATTGTCATTACAAAGCCCTCCAAAACCCTAGATATTCAATAAATTAAAAGAATACTAAAAACTAAACAAAGTAAAATTTTTACCCAAATTCCTTCGCTTCAGGAGGCAGAGCCGGAAATTGGCTTTCTATCTCCTCCTCACTTTCTTGCTGAATGTCATCAAAGCCGTTGGCAAAGAACGGCCAATCTTCGCTAGAATCTGGAGAAATAGGAACTTGGCGTTCTAAATCCTTATCACTTTCTTGCCGGATGTCGTCAAATTCAGTGGCAAAGAATGGCCCTTCTTCGCTCTCCTCTTCCGATATCGGAAGTTGGCTTTCGAACTCCTCGGCCGTTTCTTGCCCATATCCGGCGGCAAAGAATGGCCAATAAGAACTCACCCCCTCAGATCTTGCTCCATCGCTCTCGATCTCCGATACTTCGCTCGACCCAGAGCTTTTCTCAGTGTCTCCGCCGTCTTCCCCACTTGCTCCGTTCAGATCATCGCCGGTTTCGGCCATTTCTCCTATCATACCGGCAGTATCTATTCTAGATCTAGCGGGTGAAGGAGTCAGAGACTTCATCCTTGCGAAGAAGACGAAGAAGGCAGAGGAGATCTAGAGAGTTTTTCAGAGATAATAGTTCTAGATCTAGCGGGTGAAGGAGGCAGAGGAGATAGAGATTTCTTGTTCTTGAAGATGGAGGCGTCGATCTAGGGTTTGGGAGAGTAATCAATTTGTTGTAGGTTTTCGAAGGATGAATGTTCGAGAAGTGTGAAAGTAAATGAGGGAAGATATTAGGATTAGGAAGAAAAATAAAAAGATTTAAGATTAGGGTGTATTAAAGATTTTTATGAATAAACAATTAAATGAATTATGATTAAAGAAAGATTAAATTTAATTTTTTTGCTATTTTCGGAAATGGAGCAAGAATTGTGAAACAGCCCGAAAAGGAAAGTGGAGCAAAAATTTTGGAACGGATGGAGTATTATTTATTATTCAGTTGACTGCTAATACGTCAAGTTATATCACGTCTCATTAATTTTATATTCTCTTATGGATTAATGATTTGGCAATGATGGATTAAATTGAGTATGTTGTGTGTCACCGATTCGGAAACTCATGAAGCATGAGCATGCTTTTATGGTTTAAATCTTTGATTAATCATAAGAAAGTGGTGTTTAAATTGGTGTGTTATTATCCTATTTTGAAAGCATACAATTTTTTTGATTTTTAGTTATGGTTTTATTGTTGCTCCCGAAGTAGCACACGTAATATTCTTGAAGAATATTACATGCTCTTGAAGAGCAATTGAAAAATATATTTTGCAACCTAACTTGTTGCTCCTGAAGTAGCACACAATTATATTCCTGAAGAATACTACGTATTTTTTATGAGCAATTCATATAATATGTCTTATTGATGGGCGAAACTTGGTTCTTGAATAGTTATTGTTGTTGCTCCCGAAGTAGCACAATTGATATCCCCAAAGAACACTTAGGTGTTCCTGAAGAGCAATTGGGTTTCTAAAAAATATTAGTCTTTCGCTTGAATTAGTTTAATAAAGACTAAAATTGGTGTTCCTGAAGCAACATAATTTGTATTCCTGAAGAATACTACATATTCTTGAAGAACAATTCAAGCTCTTTATTTGGCAAATGCTATATGTTCATAATTCTAATTGTTGCTCTTGAAGTAGCACAATTAACTCTACATGTTCTTGAAACAACATGCATTTTCAATATCCTATTGTGGCTTAATTTCTTTTCAAGAATAGATGTGAGATCCGGTAGATCTCAAAATTTGCAATTTATTGATTTCATTTATCTTGAATAAAATTAAATTGTTGCTCTGGAAGTACCACAATTACATTCCTGAATAATGACCATATTGTGATATTAACATTACTATCACATTGTGATATTTCTGGAAATGCCTCAACTTTTGCTCCTTAAGTAGCATCATTTATATTCTATAAGAAAATTAAATGCTCTTAAAGAGCAGCTCTTAAGAATATTAATTATTTGTCCTCCCTAAAGCTCGATACGAGTAGATGCATCTTAAACTACGAGATTTTACAATCTAGTGCATTGAAATTATTGAAGGCTTCAGAAGAGCATGTATCATTCTATCAATTGATACTAAATTAACTATTCATCATGCTCTTTACTCTAGTAAGTCTAGAAGGAACTTCTTAAGTTTTAAGGGGCCGTTTGGTTCGCGGAGGGAAACGGAAAGGAATCAAGAAAGAGAAAGGAAAGGAAAGGCTTAGAATGATTACCTATATGACCTCCTGTTTGGTTCGATTGTAGAAAGGGAATCGATTCCCCATGTTTCCCTTTGTGGTTGTTTGATTGAAGTAGGGGGGTGATTTTTTTTTCAATGTAATTTATACTGCAATATTATAATATATAAAATTATATACAAAAATATTATTAACATAAATAATCCATTAAGAGATACTAATAAAAATCCACAATATTTCCGTCAACATAAATAATCCATTAACATAAATATTATAATATATACAAAATTATATAAAAAAATTATTAACATCACAGTTGCTCACGAGGCCCGGGGTTGGGAACATCCATAATATTTATTTTTCTTCAATTTCAAATAAGGGTTTAATTTAATTTAATTTCAAATAAGGGTTTAGTTTAATTTACTTTAATTTAATTTTCTCTTTCGCGAGAACTCTAGAGCTAGTAGCGGCGCTTTCTCCTACGGCGGCGTCCAAATCAGTCATCTTGGCCGAATACCTCGAGTGATTCGGCCCTCCGAGCTCCACGATGCGCCGTTCCCAATGCATCTTCTCTCGGATCAGCTTGTTAATCTCATCATTGAGGTCCCTAAGGCGGTGCTCTCCTAGGTCTTCGTTCTGGATCTCGGCGACTTTTCGGCCGACGTAGGGACGGCGGCGGTGTAGGGACGACGTAGGGATGGCGGCGGCGATTAAGCGAGGGTGACGGAGGGAGAGGCGAGAGAGAAGAGGAAGTGATTTTTTTTTTAGAAGTGAAGGGGAGAGAGGGGGAAAGGGAAAAGAAATCCCAGGGTGGAGGAGGGGAAACAAATTTCCTTTGACTGGGGTTTTCGATTCCCCAAAGTGGGGGAATCAATTTTCGAAAAAAATCGAACCAAACACTATCTAGCGGAGTTCACCCTCCCATTTCCCTTTCCGTTTCTTCATTCCCCCAAACCAAACGGCCCCTAAGGATATCCGCTGCAATGGATACCATATTGAAATAATATACAAAGGTAGTGATTCTTTTGTATTTAGCCGGAAATAAACAAAATAAAACTTATCACACTACCACCTTGAATGTATTACACATTCATAAAAACAAGTGAGACAAAACATGTCATGAACCGGAAGTTCAAAAGAGTTTTATGCTTTGACATGATAAGTTTGGACATCTGCAAGCAACTATGATGCGCAACATAATTGAAAATTCATATGGGCGTTGCTGAGAGATCCTGAAGAATCTCTTAATTTCCATGAATGCTCGATTTCTAGAAGAAATGTAACACTTGCTAGAACGACAATTTCAAAAATAAGGAGCTCAATTCCATCAAGAAGATTTGTCTTGATAAAGCGCATGAGTTTATTAAACTCCAAGTTCCTCCTGAAGAGGATTTAATATTATATTGCTTTGGGACTGAGATTCAACACTTACTTGCTCATGTGCATAATCAAATTGGTTTTATACGTATAAAAATGAGTCTCACGTTAAAATTTATGATGAAATAACGTTCCCAACATTATGTGGAATATACATCCAAAAAAAGCATAAGAAAAAACTAGTCACATTTGGATTATCGAAGTAATCAATGTGAACAAGAAGTCGAAATGTTCATTTGCAAAATATTGCAAATCAACTTCTTGATGTTTTTGTATATATATAAGAAGTGACAATGTCATAAATTTATTGCAAATACCCCCAACAAGATTTCATGTCCCTGAAACACAATAATAAATGACAACAAATGCATTTAAAATTCATCAAAAATATGGTTGACCAGTTGGTTCTAAAAACAATTTTGTGCCTAAGATAAAAGGATACAAGATATGAATCAAACCATGACGAAAATGATTAATCAATCAAATGAAGTTGCTGAAGAACTACAAGCGTCTGAAATTAATGAGATTTCAATATACTGGAGAGACCAAATATCGTCGTGGACGCATGACGATATATTCACCTTTAATATGACTCTTGAAATGATGAAAGAGATCCTCAATTACGATCTATTAGAGATTGTCAAGATATAAATAATTGGCCAAAGAGGAACGAAGTCATACAAGGTGAATAAAATTCCCTAGAAAGCCGGAAACATTTGGGCCTGTAGTTCCAAAATCCGGAAAGTATATCCACGAAGGATACAAATGTGTCTTTGTTACAAACAGAAATGAAAAATTATGAGATATAGGGCAATACTCGTAAATTTCTCTCAAAGACCGAAAATTAATTATGTACTTTCCTATAATAGACGTCATTATATTTTAGAGTTTGATTAATCTACTTATGTCACAAAAGCTTGATATTCGTCTTATGGATGTAGTAAATATCTATTTATATGATTCACTAGATAGTGACATATATATGAAAATCCCTAAATGATTTAACTTGCTCAAAACATGTTAGTTAAAAGGATGTTTTCACTTAGACTGCAAAAATCATTGTAACGGTTGAAATAGTACAATCGTACATGATATAATAAGAACGACGAGTATATGCCTTGACATAAGGGTACAAAAATGCTAACTTGAGTTTGATTGAAACTCTTGAATAACATAATACTTATATGTATACTCCGTCAGAATGACGTACATCGAGCAAATCATTATGGATTATTTTATCCAACTCACATCCTTGTCGGCATTAAGGGGAGATATGAAATATAAATGATAGAATGCCGCAAATATCTCGTTGGATTAATTATTTAGATTCACTCACTATAAACTAGAAGTTCATCAAATTATTAGTGCAAAAGGAGTGACTAAAATCTCATATGCCTGTTGTATATGCACCATGAAAAAACTGAAGTCCCTCATAGACAAAATAAATCAATTGATTCTCTTTGACGCCAAAAGCGTGGGAGATTTATTGGTGCTAAAGATAAAAAGTCTGCGGAATAGAAATTTATAACACATCACTCCAAATTCCTCCTGAAGATGATATGTGAAGCATTATGTATAAAAGTACTTGAGGAAACAACTCATGCCTAAAGACGAAGTTAGAATCAAAAGACCTAAGTTGAACTAATAATTGTCTCGACCTGCAGATCGAGCATCTCCCTGATGGAGTTACGCTAGTCGGCCTACCTAAAAGGTCTTTAAAGAAATTTTTTTGTATCGCATCCACATAGCTACCTAATGGTTGCTTCAATCACTTGAAGTGGATAAAGACTCATTTAGACCTATAGAAGATAACAATGATGTTTTAGGACGAGAAGTTCTTACTTATGTGCAATTGGAGAAATTGAAATTGTATTGATCATCATTTGTTATCTTCGAGACAAACATGATATTGGTCTATTTATGAGAGTAATGATATATCGACATACTCCATGCTATTATCTATGATGATAATTAAACTTGTGTTGCACACATTAGTGTATACCTTGAAGATAACCTTGAAGATTGTTATCTTGAGGGGGAGTAACAGATTGCAAATAATCCTGAAGATTAGATTGACTCCTAAATGTCAAATGACCCTAAAGGTCAAATGGTTATACTCTTTTTTCATTTCTAAGTTTTTCCCAAAGGGTTTTCTTAGTTAAGGTTTTTAACGAGGCATCCAATGCAACACACGAGTAAATGAGTCATTGAGATTGATTCATAAAAGAGTCAATGCAACACATGATCTTCAAAAGAGTCGCGGCATCAACATCTAGTAAATTTGCTCAAGTGAAAATCTAACGGATTCTTTTACAAAGGCATTATCAACGTCAATATTCAAGAAGTTGGTATACAAGATCGATATGCACCTACTCAAGGATCAACAATGACTATATTGAGGTGGAGCAGCTGTATTCTTTTTCCTTCGACCAGTTTTTATCCTAGTGGGTTTTTCTGACAAGGTTTTAACGAGGTAGCAGTTTCTTTTAGAGATGTCAATCAAGGGGGGATATTGTAAATATATTCAATATATATACTTACCATATATTTGTGGTGACCATATAAACCCTATAAGCCCATTAGCCCATCTTGTACTATATAAACAGATGTCTACACCTCGTAATAATACACATATATTTCTCATTCTCTTTATTATTCTCTCATTCTATTTAGTTTATAAAAATAGTATTATATTTTTATGCTAATATAATATACTAGAAATTTATGATATAAAATTGTAATTGTTTAATAACATTGAGGGGTAAGACAAGCATTTTATTTAAAAAATTAAAATAAGCTCTGGCTATCAGTAGTATTTGCAAACATTATTTTCCCCACTTTCAGCAGCTTTTAGCACTTTTTTCCAAACACCTACAAAATTATCAAATCGACACTTTCACCATTTTCAACACTTATCAATAAACTTCATTACTCCAAATACCTATTAAAGCCTTGATTTTTTTTTTAAATACATTTTCTAGTCATACATAAATTACATTTATTGAAATATATTAACCTATTTATCATATGGTTAAAGATTTTGTCTTCATTTAATCATTTAAATTCTTTTATAATACTCCATAAATCACGGATGGCATGTTCAGAAATTTGGACATATAGTGTATAATAAATCAGAATTATTCCTTAGAAAAGTGACAACCAAACCGAATAACAAGTCAAATGTATTATTATTATTATTATTATTATTATTATTATTATTATTATTATTATTATTATTATTATTATTATTATTATTACTCAATCCGTTCTTTTTGAAAGTGTTTCTTGTTCCATTTCGATCGTCTCATGAAAATTGTCTTTTTTTTCTATTTTGGCAAATAATTACACAAACTTTATTTGAGAAACAACTTTACACATAATTAATAATTCTCCTTATTATTATTATATTATTATTTTTATGTAAATCAATTTTAAGTTAGGATAATTTTGACACGGAGCAATCTCTGTAAGATTAGAAGTCACTCAGTCTAACGCCATAAGACAATCATCTCAATCTCCACCTCATCTTAAGGAAATAGACCATATGCATATTCCTTTACGATTATGAAAATCCCTTGTCGCTATTGAGGTGTGTATTAAGTAATTATTTTTAATGCAATAACCTATAGTTTACAAAGAGGATACAATTCACTATAAACTAACCAATAGACTCAAATCACTCAAATATTAAAAAAAAAAAAGTATAACGCGTGGTATTCGAAAATCATATGCATTATTCTATCGAGAGGTAATTTATTAATGACTAATGAGTTATAGCGGCAAATATATTACATGAACTATATCACCCAAACAAATCCCATTAATCTGCCATATCTAATTTAATAAATCTAATAATCACCACAATATGATTTGCCAGCGGTTTAAGCTAAATAACAATGTAAATCATATATCATGTCAACGACTTTGTTTCTCGAGCCACAACTCCGTTTAAATATCTCATATTATACCAACTTTCATAATTAATCACCTTCCTCATATTCCAACTTCAGCTAATTCGAAATGGAATCATCACCCAAAGCAACACATATTGAAAAACAACGCGGAGGCTGCGCCGCCGCGAAAGAGTGCTGCAGAATCTTCTCCACCACGTTCCTCAGCCTTCTCCCGCCGCTCTCGTTCCTCCTCTTCGCCCGCTTCGCCGCCTCTCGCCACCATACTCCCAATCCAAATCACGAGCTGCGGCCCCACACAGTTCTTTATACTGTGTCTCTTTTCTTGCACACTACGTCAACGTTAGTCCTCAGCTTCCTCCTATTCCTCGTCGCCGTTTCCGCGGTTAGTCAACGTCTGACCGGAGTACGGCGCCGTCTCCAAAACGCCGTCGTTTGGCTTTCCTCGATGCAAGTTTGTTTGAGTTTGTGGGTTCACGGAGTTGCCGGAGATGATGATAGAATCGTCAGCGGCGGAGTTGGGAGTTTGGCTTTTGTGAGGAATATGGTTTTACCGTTGGGACTTTACGAGGCGGCGGTGTTGTGGAGGCGGAATGTGGTGAAGCCGGTGGTGGACGACGCCGTTTTCGGGTTTTCGGAGGAGGGGTTTGTATGGGGGGAGAATGTGTTGTTGGGGATGCTGTTTTATTGTCTGTGGTGGTGGAGGTTGAGGAGGGAGGCGGAGGAGATGGTGGTGGTGAGGCGGAACGTGGAGGCGGTGGACGTTATGGGGTGGTTGTTTTATTCCGTGATGGCGGCGATAGGCGGAGTGAGGGTGGTTAGAGTTTTGCTGTGGGCGGTGTCGAGGATTTTCCGGCGCCGGCGTCAGCCGGTCAACGGGGAGGTCCGTGCCGTTGATAGTGTTTAATTGTTTATAGCAGGTGTTGAAAGTTGAAACAAGAATCTCATACAATGTAACAATTTATTTCGTGATGGGAATTTTGGTTGTTTTTATTAATTTATATTTTTCCGTAATTGTTGATATATTGCCACGTGTACCATTTCATTCCAATTTTTCCTTGATTCATTTTGTAGTTATTTTTAGAGTGCTCAAAATTAATCCGAAATGTGACCTATTAATATAGATTAATAGGGGTGTAAGATGTTATACAATCAGAGACAAGCAAGTTATAACAACTTTATAGTTATGAATTGGGAATGAGTAGTACAGTTAAACCTAAATAAAGTAATAACCTTGGGACCGAGAATAAAATATTCACTTAATGAAGCTATTACTTTATCGAACATTATTTTAGTGCATTGATCCATATCGGGACCAGAAGAAATTATTATTTTAGCGCGATTATTATTTTATCGAATATTTACTTTATCAAGGTTTAATTGTATCTATATAACTATGAGTTCTCATGCATAAATTAAGCATCATCCCATACACTAATTCCTAATTCTCATCTCAAGAACACCAACGCTTCGGTTTTAGTTCGGTTTTCAATTGAATTTTTCATTTATTTAGGAATTAAAAGCTAAAAAAATAAAAAGGCAAATTGATTAACCTAACCAAACCATTATAAATGGAACGATTCAGTTCCAATGTTTAAATACACTTTGTTAATATATTTAGTTTGGTTTTTAAAATGCATGAAAAATCCAAATAGACAGTTATACCCCTACCTATTAGTGATTCGCTTAGGGCGAGTTCTCAATCTAGGCCCAAAAATTTGAGCCAGTTTTGCTAGAACCTGTTCAAAAATTTAAGACCCGATGACGTTGATCAAATTGAACTAATTATACTTTGGGCAAAATGGTCCATTACTTTCATACCCCACGGATCAGCCGGGCTTAGCAGAAACGGCCCATTAGAAATCTATAAAATTATAAACTCTATTACTGTCAATTTCGACACGAATATTAAGAAATTTTATTTAAGTGTACAAATATTAATTATATTAAGAAATTAACACTATTTTCGATGAATGGTTGGTGAAATAAATGAGAATTTATCCAAATGTTTGCAAGACATAGTTGAGGCAATCGTTTTTTTTTCTTCTTGTTTCCTATTTTCATTTATATTTTAAGAAATAATCTAAAGTTTCCAAAAAGTTAAAAATCATAAATTTCTGAGTTCGGATGGAAGGAAAATTGTGTGAGGGATAGTGTTTTGGAGAAAGATATTATGATAATGTGAGGACGAATAGTAAGTAGGAGGGACCTACTTCATTTTTTGTTTAAAAATATTTTTTGCTATTTTAGGAAAGATGACAGTAATAGCAGGACAATCCGATTAGAAAAGTAGGACAATAATAGCGAGACGCAGGGAGTATGTAGTACTTTCTTCATCCTAATATTAATATTCCCTGTGCCATTTTGATCCGTCATATTATTAATGTGATCTCTCTTCGAAAAATAAATAAATATTTGGATCATAATTAGTTTAATTAAAGTGAACCCCACTATAATATATAGATATACACAACACTTTCTGACATTAATATTAAAATGGATAGAGTATTAATAATTGTAGACTGAGTTATGGGGGTATTTGATGTAATAGGCAAATGAAAAAAAAAAAAAAGTAAACTACATTGGCGTAAGTCCTACAAGACACATGTTCTATCATGTCCGATTATATATCCGATCGATAGAACATGTGCTAATATGCTCAATTGATAGGACATACTCTCTACGAATCAATACATCAATGTGTCTTATCACTTTTTTATCTATTAGGTATGTTGGATATATTAGAAATAACTCTTATAAAATTTGGATAAATTTATATAATAACACCTTATTTATTCCGACACTTGGTGTGCCCGTAACAATTAAATTGGGCTAAGCCAATTTTCTCATGAGATGGTCAAGTTCGATCGAAGGCTTAAATTTTGTTCCAAAAATGGTTTAAATTATTATGCTCATAAAAATTGAGCATAGATCTAGAGTTGTAAACGAATCAAATAGTTTTGATTCGATTCGGTATTCATATTCGATTTTTGATATTCGTATTCGAAATTTTGAGATTCGAATTCGATTACAAATATTCGATTCAATTCGTTTACTAATCAAATACAAATACAAAATTGTAATATTCGATTCGATATTCGTAAATATTCGATTAAATATAAATTAAATATACAATAATTATTTTTATATATAGTATACTTTTATAAACTTATTATAATTTTAATTTAAAATATTTATGTAAAGAGCCTAAATCAAGATTTAATAATTCATCCCATTCTCTCAACAGTCCCCCGCCGGCCGCCGCCACCGCTCCCCCACGCCGTCGCTCCCTCATCTCTGTTCCCTTCTCCCGTTCACCTCCGACAATAGAACGCCCCGCTACTCGCTGCCGCTTTCTCAGCAGGCCACCGGCGCCGCCGCTTCCTACTCCTCTGCCGCCGCCGCTTCCTCATGCCACTGCCACAGCAACCGCTCCCTCGCTGCTCCCAAGTCAATTGGTAAGTGGTTTTAATTCTTTAATTCTTGAATTGATTTCAATTGGTTATATGGTTTGCCTAAGAAAATCCGAATCGAATAGTTTCGAGTCGAATAGTACCGAATACGAATCGGATAGTCGAATCGAATAGTCAAATAATCGAATAATTGCTATTTAAAAAACAAATGAATCGAATATTCGAATCGAATAATTCGAATATCATTATCGAATCGAATACGAATAAGGTTTAATATTCGAATACAAACTGAATACGCATATTCGAATATCGAATCGAATACGAATCGAATAGAATAATATTTGATTCGATTCAATTCGTTTACAACCCTACATAGATCCATACTAAATAATACTCCTCCGTCTAAAATAAATTATGTAAAATCATTTCTTTGACACAATTATTACATTAAAAATAATTCTATTACTTATATAAAGTTGTGTAAAATCATCTAAAATATCTCATTCATTCCTAGCACGACTAATCTACAAAATTATTAATTATGCAGAGTTGTATGTTCAAATAAAGTAGTATTCGTAACAAAGATTTTTGCCCTTTGATCTACAAACAGCCATATCATACTCTCTCCATGAATGGTCCACAATCATCTAAATAGGTGAAACCCACCACTTTATACCATTCAACCATCACTTTATACATTTTCACCACTATTTTATATATTTCCATAACTCGCCTTAAACTCCGTGCCGGATCCCTATGGGACATAAATAATGTGTCTAGTCCCTATGAAACATAAATAATGGGACGTAGGAAATATTTATTTTATATTCTTCAAAAACATGAAACATATGTGTAGGTACAAGTAAACATTATGCGATTATGCATTAAGAAAACAAAACACACCACGCTTCCTTCAAACGAAGACCCTCGCCACCGTTTCCGGCAGCTGGCAATCCACCTCCCTCAGCACCGTCTGCAGCCCCTGCCCGCCGCCGTTTGCCATCGGATGTATCCCGTACCTCGGTCCCTTCATATACTCCCGATTCTCCTTCTCCGCCGCGAAGGAAACGTTATACCGCTTCTCAACATCTGAATCCAAACAAAAACGACACCAATTCAATCACAAGCAAATCACCAACATAATTCATCAGTACGACGCCGTTTCCGCTTACCCTGGGCTAAGTTAGGGTAGAGCTGGCCTTCTCGAGTGAGCGCCATCATCACCTGCGGGATTCCAAGCGGCAGAGTGTCGCCGCGGTCGACCTGCCAGAAGTGTATCACCTTGCCGTACGTCTTGGCGACCTTATCGAGGTCCTGCCGCTGGATCGGGCCGGGGACGCCGGGCATGAACAGCACGCCGTTCTTCACCTCGAACTCGTGCGAGTGCCAGAACCGCTTCTCCTCGTCCGGCAGAGTCATGAACAGCTCCTCCGAGACGATGTACTCCAGTCCGATGAGGCGTCCGTCGTCGTCCGGCCGGTCGTAGATCAGGCACTGCCGGAACTCCTCGTTCTGGTGCGCGCAGAAGTGGTGCGCCTCCACCTGCCTCGTCATGTCGTGACCGTAGAAGTGGAATCTAAATTCGCGACACAGCGAACCAAATTAGTGATCGATCAGAGAAAAATTGATTTCGCGATACAGCGAATCAGCCATCGGCGCGAAATTGATTTCGCAATTGCAAAATTGATATCGCGATATAGCGAATCAGCTATTGATCGGCGCGAAATTGACTTCGCGAATCAGCTATTGATCGGTGCAAATTTGATTTTGATATTAAATGAATAGAAGATGCGATCGATTAATTAGGGCTTACGCGCAGAGGTGCTGGTGGATTTTGTTGATGGGGCCGAAGCCTTGGATGGTGGCGGATGCCTTCTCGAGTAGAGACGTCGACGTCTGAGTCGGCTCGCCGGGGAGTTGCGGGTGAGTTGAAACATTCACTCCTTCCATTCTCCTGGCCTTTTCTGCAGATTTTTTGATCGGAATTTTGAATTGAGTTGAGATTAGAGAGATGCGGGAGTTTAAGTAAGGTGGTGTGTCTGCATGTACACTGCCGCGTTGCACAACGTGGCACAGATCCATGACACGTGGAATATGAGTAAGCGATTAAAAGGCATGCACTTCGGATCTTTATTCATCTCAACTTTGGGCTCAGTGCCGGCCCAACAATGATAAGCCCACCATGAAGAAGGGTATGCAATTTTACAAATTTTAAGGATTTTTTTTACTAGGCTAATGCTATTGGTTGTATATTTTATGTAATTAAAATATATTTTTATGTTTTCTTAGGCTCGAAACTTTGAGCTGGACATGTTCAATAAAGTATAAAGAAAATACAAATTAACATATAATTATAGTTCGTCCATCACAAATACAATTGTGAGATTATAAGTATAAACCCTTTAATGTTCTCATGAGATGACATAATGATTAATGTTCTAAGCTTGTGGTGAAAGGTTATAAATTTAAATTTCACCGGTAATTATGTGTGAGTGTACTATGTGCACAACAAAAATAGCGACCGTGAGTTTCTTAAAAAGTGAAAAACCTTTAATTTGTATACAGTATACAACATTGAAAAATACTCCACACGTACTACTCCTTCCGTCCCATTCGACTTGTCTAGTTTTTCTTTTTGGGTTGTCCCGCTCGACTTATCTAGTTTCCAAAAAAGAAAAACAATCATTACACAACCTACCACTTTTTCTTTGTGGGACCTACCTCTTTACATACAATCACACACTCATCTACACACAACCACCCACTCTTCTTAATCTCCGTACCCAAAAGAAACCAGACAAGTGGAATGAGACGGAGGGAGTATTATTTATGTCCTATTGAATTTGGGCACTGTAATTAAGAAAGTGAGTGTAAATGTATAAAGATATTTTCGTAAATATTAAGGGGTGGGGGGTGTAACAGTTTGGTTCGGTTCGGTTTCTTATGTATTTTAGGAACCGAACCAAACACATAAAAATGGTTTGGTTCGGTTCGATGTATTTTTAAATATTGGAACCGAACCGCTTATAAATGGTTTGGTTCGGTTTACCGGTTCACCTTTTTATTTATTTTTTATTTTTTAAATCATAAATAATGCAAGAATAATAGTTTATAGGATGTCACTCGTTCCAAACTCATAAATATAGAGTTATTACTCATTTCTCTTCCTTTGTATAGATTAAAATTGATCTTAACTTAAATCTAATATCTAAATCCAATAACATTCTCATATAATAAAGACAAATATTAAATAAAAAAATAAAAAATAAGATATTGGTTCGGTTCGGTTCGAACCGTTCAAAAATTCTTGAAACCGTGAACCAAACCGAATGTAAACGGTTCTTAAAAAAATAAACCGAACCAAACCGCGAAGCTGAACCGAACCACATTTTTCGGTTTGATTCGATTCGGTTTGATCGGTTTCGTGGTTCGGAGCGGAACCACTTACACCCCTAGGTGGGGTGATCGTAGTTCACTCATTTATTTCTTTATTTGGTATAAGATACAAATAATGAGATAACTAAAAAGGCATGCGGGACATTAATATTGGAACGGAAATAGTAGAAGTTTGAGGACGATAGTATCATATTTTTTGAAAGAATATACATTAATTGAAAATTTATATATTTATACTCCTCCTATCCCGCCTGACTTATTTTGTATTCCTTTTCAGGTCGTCCCACCCGACTTGTCTTGTATCTTGAAAAAAACAATAATTACTACACAAACTTTCATTTTCTATACAAAATCACCTACTTCTTTACACACAACCACCTATTTATTAAAATATTCGTATCAAAATCAAACAAAACAAATCGGCGGGGACGGAAGGAGTATTTAACCGTACTAGTAAAGGCGCGAGGTTGCGGAGTGATATCGTGAGATTTAATAAAGTGGGAGAGTTGAAACGCAAAATCTCCACTCCTTTTATGACAAAATGGAAAGTAAAAAGTTATCCAAGTACACGCATCAATGCAAAACGCTAAAACTGAATAAAAAGTTTACCGTTTCACAGCTATTATACTGTATGTCGCAGTTCACCGTTTCCTCACATGCACTCACTATTCTACCTAGGGGTGTGCACGGACGGATTAGGACATAAAAATTAATCGATCTACACATAGCCGGTTTCATGAATTTACAAACCGTGGCTGTTTTATTTTTTTCCAAACCGTTGCGGGTTGGGTGGGGCGGTTTGCAGACCGTTGCGGGCGGTCTTGCGGGTCAAATAATTAGATATTCTAACTACTTAATTCTTTATTATTTATAGCGACTTTGACGAATTTTGTAAGTTGATTTAGTTAGAAGGAACAAAACCTACTACGGAAAGACAATTATTTGCTTTAAACATGAAATAGGAGACAACACTTTGGTGTATATAACTTCAAATGAAATGAGTGTGATAGCATATTCTAAGATTTACGGTACTATGACACATTCATCTGGAAAAGGAATTTTTAAAATGTCACTTTGCTGAGTAATGTTGTATTTATAATAATCTGGCTTTAATTAAATTAGAAAAGTTAAGACTAATATTAGAAGAAAAAAAAAATTAGGGCGGCGGGCGGGTCGGTTAACCGCCACCGGCAAACCGCGACCCACCCACTCAATGGCGGTTTGCTAAAAAATTGAACCGCGGTTAATTTTGAGAAAAATTAACCGATAGTTACGCTTTCCAACTGGCGGTCAAGCGGGCGGAGGCAGTTGGATGATTTTTATGCACACCCTAATTCTACCTTTAAAAGCCGAGATTTTACAACCCTAGATTAAAAAATCAAGGCATCCAAAGGTCCTTACTAGTGCGGTCTATTGCACCGCACCGCACAACTTTCTTCTATAATAACGGAGTTCGCTTGCCACTTCACGTTTTCATGCTTCTCTCACTTGGCTCGTTCTCTCTGTTTCTCGCTCTAAGAAGAAAAACGTTTGGCCGAACAGAGTCATGGTCTCCAAGCCTAAATTCAGGGTTTGATTTATCTCTTTGATATTCTGAGCTTTTATTTCAGTGAGTTGATTTCCTGAATTTTATTCCGGCGGGTTTTTTGGGGGTGAGAATTAGATGATCGCTTCTTGATGTTGATGGTGATCATAAACTAGTTTTATGTTGAATTTCTCGCAAGATTGAGTTCATATGTCTTTTTATTTTCTACTTAGTTGGTTTAATTCTAGTTTTCTGGTTTATGGTATGATTAAAACTTGAATGGAGAACTTGCTACGAAGGTGATGGAGATTATAAACCGTGTTTAAATTTGACGAAAAGAAGGTTTTTCCCATCAATCGTTTGTTACTTTATTTTTCTATTATTGTAGTGATGGATGGTGAAGGAAAATACTTGATGAGATGAATTTTCTTGATTATTTTCTCTGTTTTGATTGTTTGGGTGAGTGCAGGGGATCCAGGGAAGTAGAAAACAATTTGCTTTTTGTAACTCTATTAATTAATTTAGTTTATTTTGGTTATTCTATTAGTAACTCAATTAAGATCTAAGTGGTTGAAATGTACTTGATTTGGTGAATTTCATTGACTTCTTAGTATTTATCCAGAAGGAATCCATTTTTTTTTATAATTCTGCTTCTTTTTTTTTTTTTTTGGACAGAAGCTTCTTGGGGAACAGGGGAGTGATGATATAGCAAGCTTGGCTGTGAAACTAACACAGCTGAAAAGGCAAATTCACTCTGAAAGAGTTTTATCAGTTGGAGTAAGTTATAGCAGTTTCTTTCTCTTATTCGTCGAAATGTGCAGAGTCAATTGACCTCATTGATTTCACCACCTACTCGCCTGCGAGATTATTCACTTTCATTTTACGGCATTTCTTTGAGAACTGATGGTTAATATCTCCTCTTTATTTGTAGGAAAAACTAGAGAACAACAGCAAAAACATTCAATCTTATGTTTCTCACCTCAATGATTTGGCTGCATCAAGGACTGATTGTACAATTACAAGTAATAGTTCAGGCAACCTCCTTACTTTGAGAATGAATTATCCTCTCTGCAAAATTAGTGGGCTTGTTCAAGGATCTGAAGGCAGAGATGACTATAACAATGAAGAAGTCGTGTTTTCTACAACCGCCAAACTTCCTCCTGTTGAGAGGATGCCTCCCTATACTACTTGGATTTTCTTGGATAGGTACCAAAATCATGATTATTACGTTTCCCTTTTATGATGTCTGTAAGGAAGTGTTAGGCATATAAGATAGAGAGCCCTAACTTAACCTAAAACCATGGTTGTAAGTCAAGGGTTGACTCTCTCTTATATACCCTTCCACACTTTCATGTGGAAGCGATGTGGGATATCGTAACAATCCATCCCCCTTCGAAACCGTACGTCCACGGACGGCACACGCCGGGTGACAACCCACATCGAAGGCCCACTTCACGGGTGACAGGTTCCACATCCGTGGTGGCAACCCCTGGTCCCACACATCGGGTAGCCCCTTCCCGCAACGTACGATCCGTCAGTTCCCACAGACGGCGCCAATTGTTAGGCATATAAGATAGAGAGCCCTAACTTAACCTAAAACCATGGTTGTAAGTCAAGGGTTGACTCTCTCTTATATAACCTTCCACACTTTCATGTGGAAGCGATGTGGGATATCGTAACATGAAGATCCTTGATATGAAATAATTCATCAATCAAATCTTACGAGCTTGATAGCAATTAGTTCCTATTGACTTTTTACCTGAGAGAAAAAGGTACCTTGTTTGTATTGGTTCTCAGAAGTTACAGCAAGATCCTGAAACTGCATAGATTTTCACATTACTTATATTTCAAGATGCCTATCATAATTTATTACTTGGAAGAAAAGAGCATGTCATGACTCATGAGATATTAATTTCTTCCAGTTGGATACTGGCAGATTATCACTTGGAATTTGAATTATAGCTTGACTGTTGATTTACCTTTTCCTATTACTCCGTTTTAAGGTTATCCACAATCACGTATCACTTTTCCTGCTATTATTATTTTTTCTGTTATTTAATCAAGTTTCCTTCACACAGCGCAGAAATCAGAGAATGGCAGATGATCAGTCAGTCGTGGGGCGTAGGCGCATTTACTATGATAAACATGGTAGTGAGGCATTGGTATGTAGTGACAGTGAAGAAGATATGGCACAATTGGATGGTGAGAAACGTGAATTTTCTGAAGGAGAGGATCGTCTTATGCGGTCAGTTTTTAGTACTCGCATAGTGTTTCGAAAAAATTTGATACAGTAGACTTAGATTCCATTATGTATTAGTTTTATATTTCCTTGGCTCTTTTAGTTTGTTATTTGGCTTTGTTGTCCCTAAGAGGAACACTAATGCTCCCGATTAAGAATACTTGCTAAAGAGAGAATCAAAAAAGCTATTTATAGACTCACGAACACATTTATCTCTCTTTCCATCCTATTGTTCTATAGATAGGCACATGATCCTGTCTGTCTTAACCCAAAACCTCAATAATCATCTTTGTCTTGCATTTATATATTCCTTGCTCGAATAAATTTGATGTGGTTTACTTCTGTAAGGGGGAAAACCTAAAAGCATGAGTTGTACATTTGATGCCCATGTTTTATTAATGTTCAAGTTTGACTGAGCTAGGTTTGGAAAATCAGACTGAAATGCCAAGGGTTCAATGGATCCATGTAAAAAATGTTGTTGAGATATTTTCTGCCACTGGTTTGAATTATTTGTTTTCAGTTTTTATTTCTTTTTATTTATTAGCATGTTAGTTCCACTGGGAGTTCAGAAATTATGGTGTATCTGTCTTGGTTCTGCAGTGTGGCTTTTCTAGAGTATGGGATAGGAAATGAAGTTCTTGATCTGTTGACCCAATTTGTTGGAGGATCCTCCCTAGAAATCCAAGTAATTTCTCTGTGCAAACTCTTTAGGGATTTGTAATGGAACATAAGTTTTTTTCACAATTATGAGTTGGTTTCTTTTTATTGGTTTATTTGTATTTTATTTTAGGTAGACCATTAATTTTAAGAAAAATATAACACGTGCAGAGTTCTCTCTTTCTATTGTTCATATGTATTCATTCTGTAATATGCAGGAGCGTTGCACTATGCTCATGGAAGCAGGTCATCAAATGGAGTCAGAGAAGAAACCTTCAAAGCAAGACGGATCTGAAAATAATATACCCCTGGACCAAAGCCTCAGTGCTGCTTTAGATTCTTTTGATAATCTATTCTGCCGCCGTTGTCTGGTATGTGGTCTTGGCTTGTGAGTCACCTTAGTTTTTTGTCACAATCGCGTCAGGAAGCAACATTTATGTTTCCTATTGTTCTTCACATTGACATTACAACGCTGTAACCTGTTAAATATTGGGGATAATAATTTCCAGCTCAAGTATGCCTAGTTTTTTCTATTTCCAACTTTTATTATACTTTTCCATCCAAATTCCTCATCTCTTACACTGTACCATCTACTATATTGTGGGACTCCCTTGCATGAGATGTTATGTAAAAGTCATGCAGTTAATACTTTTTTGCAAAACAAAAAAAGAGGAAAATATATATTTTATAATAAGTGATCTGCACGTATTGGCTCTAAAGTGGTTTATGAGTTTTCACATTTCATTTTCTGACTACATGCATACATATGTTACTTCTTTTTTGTCACAGGTGTTCGATTGCCGTTTGCATGGTTGTTCCCAAGCTCTAATTAATCCTGTAAGCAAAAAGTTCGCTCGGGTTCTTTCCAGTAGTTGAGATATTTCTCGTATGTTCGATTTTGAATAAGTATGGTTGGCAGGATGAAAAACAATCTTATCAATTTGATATGGAAGAAGACCGTAAGCCGTGTGGAGATCAATGTTATCTTCAGGTACTGTTAAAGAATCTCCAGTAGAATAGGCCACATTCCAACATCAAGAGTATCAGACTTGGCTATCTCCCCTTGTATCAATTTGCAGTCATGTATATGTGCTAGAAAATTAAGAAGTATGGACCAATTTCTTGCATTCAGAGACTGGAAATTCCAAATGAAGCAGTATAAATGCATGCTAAACTTCAATGATTTTGTTGCACGTCTGAAATTGTTCATAGTGCATCCTGAGAATTTCCGTGTTCCGGGGAAAATGAAGGAGACCTAACCAACTTCAGTTTCTTTAATCTTATATTTTAAAATTCTAACGCATGGTTTTCTACTTCTAGTTACTTGTTAAATAACTCTATGTTTGTTGACATTATTACACTTATCCCTAGTTCAAAATGATATTAGATTTGGAAGTTGATAACATGTCAGGATGATCAAAGTTGCGATGGTGCATCTCCTTATGCTCTCATGTCCCATTTGATATTAGTATGTTAACACTTCTTTGTGGATAATATCATCTGGTTCCCTTGCAGTCAAATGGTTTGAAAGACTTGCCAAAGCGTTCAGAAATAGATTTTTTGGATGCACATAGTGCATCTCATCATGAAGACGGGTCTCAGTTGTCTGCACATGTCAGTAAGCAAGGTAAATATTATGTACTTGTTTGCACTCCTTGTATTTTCTTCTTTGTCTAAAATATCTTTTAAGCTATCTCACGGGGAAAACCTACATCCATGATAGAACATCATCCAGAGAGCCAAGGAAATGTTGTAGCACTTGAATCTTCAAATTCATTGGATAAAGCATCAGAACTGGTTTCTGAAGACTTACCAAGTTCATCCAGTGAGAAACTAAAGTTGGGCAATCCAGATCAGAAGGATCTTTGCGCAACTCTGGTGGACCAGGTTCCTGAAGCAGATGGATCCCGTGAATATGAACTTGAGAAGTCTACCTCTGGTTCAGAGCATGTTTCTAACAAGCACGATTTAGGATATATAGATTGCCCTGAGAATATGACTGATGAGAACGTTGAGAGAGTTGCCAGGGATAAAGAAAAAAATCTAACCGAACTCCCTCTGAAGCAGACATGCAATTCGATTGGAACTTCAATTAAAGACTCACATGGATGGAGCAATTGGAAACCTTTGGAGAAAGATTTGTACCTCAAGGGATTAGAAATATTTGGAAGAAATAGGTACATGAACCTCAACTTCACAGTCGACAATATCATCAGAGTTGCATCTTGAATTAAGTTTAATTGCATCGAGACATATATAATTTAAATAAAATGGTCTTTTAACTAGCTTTTTTTAGTGTGAAAGTCTTGCTTATTTTCCCTACCAAAGACTGGGATTTGAAGTTTTCTTGGTAACAGTCCAATTTCAGGATGAAAGCAGAGCACAAGATTGAAATTATAATTTTAAATATATCATGGGAATTCTTATATTATCTGTTTGCACGATATAGTCTGATATACATGGCTGTAATGGAATTCTTAAATTATTCGGTTACATTTTTGTCTGCTGTACTATGCATGTAGATCTAATACAGATGTCATGTTCTATAGCTGTTTTATAGCTCGGAATTTGCTCCCTGGTCTGAAAACATGCAAAGAAGTATCTAATTACATGTATGGGGATGGGGCCATGATGTCTCGTGGGTCTTCAGCTATGCTAAACTCATATTTTGAAGATGCTGGGAGAGATGACATGGATCATATGGTTTGTAGCCTTTTTCTTACCAGCACCCATCAATTAAGTGAGATTATTTGAATTGCAGTATAGAGGCTCCTAATTTGGCATGATAATAAGCAATTTGACTCTATTTTCTCTGTTCAGGCATAAATATTTCTAATCTTTTGGTTTTCAAGTTTGGAGAGAGAATTTGAATCATCTGGGAAATTTGTTCTATAATACCCAAAGTTCATCAGCATGTATAGAATTCTTCTACCAAGAGTTTCCGTTATTTGTCAATATAAGAATGGCAACGTAATTTCAGCCATAATTCTTTTGGATATTAAAGAGCAAGTTTGTTTAGGGATATCTCTAAAAAATTACATTTACATTATAGAAGCTTCTTCAGATTAATGTTTATCAAAGTTACTAAAGTGTGATTTCTAATAACTATTCCAGAGTATGTCTAGGAGTGTCTAATTTTGAGATCATATCTCTAATTCAAGTTAAGGTTTGAGTTAATTGTTTTTGTCGTAGAAAGACATATTAGATCTTCCTTATCCTAATGATAGTTGTGCATCCAAGAGGCGTCATTTTCAGTTCTGAGGGGAATTGAGAAGGAACTACTAATCTTATTATAGTTGAGTTCCAAAATTTGTTTACTGGTTTAACAATTTGTTTGATAACTCTTACTTGGTAACATTGTTCTGGTTTCATGTATAATTAATTCTATTGTTTGTATACCAGGACCCAGATTTTCCAGTTAAATCAAGGATATGTCGTAAAAGGGGCAGAGTTCGCAAGGTTAAGTCTTCTTGGAAGTCTGCTGGTCATCCATCCTTGTGGAGAAGGATTATTGACGGAAAAGACCAGCCATGCAAGCAATATTCACCGTGTAGTTGCCAGCCCTCGTGTGGAAAGCAGTGTCCTTGCCGTCAAAATGGAAATTGCTGTGAGAAATACTGCGGGTACTCAACCTTCGATCTCTGTTTTCATTCAATACTGTTGAGAAAATTTAGTGCTTTCAGGATTTGTGAAAGGTTTATTCTACCATGGGTGTGATATTTGTTGCATTTAGGAGTTGGTTAAACTGAACAGATACAAAATGTGGAACAATTTTATTTAATCTATTTGCACAAATCCCAGAAGAAAAAAGAAAAAGAAAAAGTGGAGACTTGAATATTATGGTGAAGGGAGGTTCCCATTGCATAGCCACAAGAAATTAATTAGCCTACAACCTTACTGTTGTATGATTTTCTCATTTTATTCCATTACAAGGTAGGGAGAGGTTTATTGTAATCATGAAGCTTTATAATTCAGGTGCTCCAAAAACTGCAAAAATCGGTTTAGAGGATGTCATTGTGCTAAAAGTCAATGCAAAAGCCGGCAATGTCCCTGTTTTGCAGCTGGACGTGAATGTGACCCGGATGTTTGCCGGAATTGTTGGGTTAGGTATTGAATTTTACTTCATACTTTTCATTGGCTGTGCTCATCTTTAAGTTCATCTTTATTGTATATCTTTTACTAATTACTTGTAGCAAATAATTTCCCAATTTTGTGCAGCTGTGGTGACGGTTCTTTAGGGGAACCACAGGGAAGAGGAGAGAGTCAATGTGGCAACATGAAGCTCCTTCTGAGGCAACAGCAAAGGGTAACATACCTAGGATCTTCTAATTTTCTATCTTTCTCATGTAATGCACTCTTTAGAAAACCCCTGTTTTTTGTTGATAGATCCTCTTGGCAAAGTCAGAAGTTGCTGGTTGGGGAGCATTTATCAAGGTATTTAATGAAGTCCAATCTTCTATTACACTAACTGTTTTCTAATTTTAAAGAAGTGTCTAATTTCAGAATCCTGTCAATAAAAATGATTACCTCGGAGAATATACTGGTGAGTTGATCTCCCATCAAGAGGCAGATAAGCGAGGAAAGATATACGACCGTGCAAATTCATCATTCCTCTTTGATTTGAATGATAAGGTAAGTAGGATCTTCTTGACAGATAATCCAGTATGAGCTACTGCTGCAAAGCAATATGTAGTGAGTTTTATATGGTTCTCTCGTTTCAGTACGTCCTTGATGCATACCGCAAGGGAGACAAGTTAAAATTCGCAAACCACTCATCAACCCCAAACTGCTACGCGAAGGTATTTCATCTCCGGTTGGTGTTCTTCAACGGCGTTCTTCTTTATCCATTAATCTGAGATAGGATGTTGTTGTGTACACTACAGGTAATGTTGGTGGCCGGTGATCACCGTGTTGGCATCTATGCCAACGAGCATATTGGATCTGGTGAAGAGCTTTTCTATGACTATCGATACGGTCCAGATCAAGCACCCGCGTGGGCCCGGAAGCCCGAGGCTTCAAAAAGAGACGGTTCGCCACTACCTCAGGGTCGAGCGAAGAAGCACCAATCTGGTTAAGTAGGCTCTCTCTTCTGTGTCATTATACAACAATATCTTAGAAAGTATTGAGTAATAAATACCTTTAATATAGTCAGTAGTCATATCTATGAAGTCTCCTACCACCTAAACTAGTCATTTTTACACTTCTCAATCTAACTTTGTCACATCTAACAGTCTGAACTTTCCAATTCAAGCTGTTAGATGTGACTAAAAAAGAATACAAGTTAGGTTGTAAAGTGTAAAATGAACACAGTTTGGGTTAGGAAAATATCAAATTTTCTGTATACGTATGTAGCCTGTGAGATGAAAAATACGTATAGACTAGTGTCTCTACATACACTAAACATCCTCAACTGCTGCTTGTGGATGGTCTACTAGCAAGATTTGAATATTTCAAGCTGCTATAGATGTGTAATTTGAAATTGTAGCTATTAAAAAATTTCAGCCAGTAGGCTGACTTTACAGAGAGAGAGAGAAGGGAAAGCTACAAAGTGGCCTTTGTTGTTGACTGCAAATAATAGTACAACAATTCATTCCATATATCTGGAACTCCAGGGAGGCACCAATGGCTGCAATCTTGAACACCTGGGTTTATAGACTTTCTTCCGTACATGGAGGGGTGAGCATCCGGTCTGTAATCCGATAAACGCGTTATATTCAGAAGGGTGACCGGGGTTTTCATCCGCCTCAAGACCTCCTCCACGATCAAGTTCTTCTCCGGGTAGAGAGAGTTGAACGTCTCGTTGATGGGCCGGAAGGCCTCTCTGCAGTGGCCGCCGGAGTTCCACTGGCCACCACTGTTGTAGGGAGAGTAATAAGCAAACTTGGTAGATAAAAGTTACAGTTGTGTCGGTTTTATTATTACATACCTGAAATGAGCAGGGGCTGAACTTCTGAAGAATACTCGTGTTTTGTGTGGATTGATGTTTTTATCAGACCAAGATGCCCATGTTAGTAGAGCTCGTCTGAAGGCATTATTAACATCTAGATGAGGGTAGACTTGGCTGCCTTCCTGGTAGTAGTTATTCCTATTACCATCATTGTGTTAAAGACTTCTATCAAATACTATGAAGCAACATCACTAAGAACCATGTATTAAGGTTGTGTGTAGCATATGTTGCGTTTTTCTAAATGGTCACTTTCATAATAACACTCGATATTTAATCAAAATGACTAAAATATCCTTGTTTTTCGACTTTGTGATTATCTGTTGTTTGCCAAGTGAAACTGATTTCTTACTTGGTCTGATCACTACTTTTCAACAGTTTTTTGGGGAATCGGTATTTGCTTAAACTTGGCTATATAGTCCTCCCTCCATCCCATTGAAATAGTTCATTTTTTTCGATGTGGGAGTAGTTGATGTGTGTATAGTTATGCAAACTTATGGGTCCTGAAAAAAGTATTCATAATAATATGTTAAAAAAGGAAATTGGACAATTTCAATGGGACCGCTGAAAAGGTATACTCTATTTCAATGGGACGGAGGGAATAAATGTGTTTCGAGAATTAACCCTAAAGCAAGTGAGACTTACCCGGCCTTCGTCTTAGAATGGCTCCACCAATGTGCAGTGTTAAACACTAGAATATCAGCCCCTCTCCATCTAGAAGACCCTTTATCCATGGTGTCAATACGCAGAGTCTGGCCTTTCTTCTTCCCTATCCTTGCCTTACTCTCATGAACAAGATAGTGTGAAACATAATACTCAAGTGTACATTTGTAATCCTACAAAAAAGAGACTATTCCTTCAACAATACACAAATACATACAATTTGAGAATCTTGAAAGCTTTCACCAAAAGTTTTTACCTCAAACTTGAAGCAATAATTCCCCCTCTCTTTAGTTATCTTCCTCCCTCGAGCCTCATACACCTTCCTTGGATCCTTCACACCTCCCATCAACAAACAAAGCATGGACTCCCATTGGTTCCTATTTAGTGAATCACCAACAAAAACCAACCTCTTCCCTCTCATCAACTCCAGCATCTTGCTTGCATTGAACCTACAATTTCATCACAAGAATCCCATCAAGATCTTGAAAGATTCATCAACCGTTCTCTATTAAATTCGAGGTTTAAACCTTACCTAGGAATGTCACAATCTTGAGGATGCCACCTCCACTTCATGTAATCTTTGTCCACTCTTCCATTTCCCTCACAATTAAACCCTTCATCTATGAAGGGGCATGTAGCATTTGTGTAAAGTGGATAGCTTTCATCAAAGACCCAATGCCCTCTTGTAACATCACAATCAAATTTGCTCTTCTCATCAACACTACTTCGGATTGAACTATGTGCCCTCTCTCTCACTAGTAGAATTCTTCATCACCACATTCCCTATACTAACTACTTCATTCAATTCTTGAACTTTTTCATCAAGATTTGCAACACCCACAACTCCCAAAGATTCATCCACTACTGAATTAGCACTATCCGAAACATTAACATCATTGATAGAAAGATTATAATTACCAAAAGGGGACAAGCTAGAATTTGCAATCAACGAACTACCTTCTAAAGCTTCAACTTCACTTTCCCTTTTCAAACCCTCATCATTTCCCACGTGGGCAGGAATCTGAGATGAAGAATTCTCATCAAGAAAATTTACTCCCATCAAGATTGAATTTTTGGGCACATATTCGGAAGAAGCGTTGGTGGGCCCCTTGAAGCTCTGCACGCCGAGATAGTGGACGCCCAGATTGATTGAAGGGGTGGATTTCATAACCCATGTGAAGAAGAAGACAACGAAGACTAGTGAGAAAGTAATTGCGAAGGAGGAGACTGAAAAGATGATGGGCTTCATGGAAAAGCTCCTCTGCTTCTCCATTTTTTCGCTTGAGTGTGTGTGAAGTGTGCAACTGTGTGTGTTTTGAGAAAGGGGGAAGGGAAGAAGAAAATAGAGCAGTTGTTAAGGATTTGGTAATGTGATGTCAAGAACCAAAAAAAGAAGCGAGTCAAGTAACGGAATTCAGTATTTAAGTATTGAGAGAGAGAGAGAGAGAGAGAGAGAGAGAGAGAAATGGTTTTGGTATCTGTTTAATGGGGGATTAATTTCCGCCATTTTCTTGATTATGTAGCGTTTGTAGAGGGAAGTGGTTTAGAGATGGAATGAGTTTTTTTTTAATTGTTTGGAATTATAGAAGAAGGTGGTGTTTGCGGATAATTCGTTGCAGTACATGAAAATGGCATCGTGTGTTAAGAGCTGTAAACCACATGACATGCCAACGCATTATTATTATTATTATTATGGAATAAGAAGAAAATCAAAAAAATTAAGTAAATTGACTGGATGATAAGTTAACAACGCATTCTAAATCGAGAAATATTGAACGTGATTAGTCATATTATTAATTTTAATTGATACTAGTAGAAATTTAAGAATAAATAGATCAATCATTTACATATAAATGAAAATATTAATTACACTATATTGATACTAATAGGAATTTAATATTAAATTAATCATTTATACATAAGTAAGAATATCAATTACATTACAGCTTATACAACATGACAGATGAATATCCCCACAATTAAAGGAAAAATACGTTGATTGAATTTCAAACATTTGTTTTAGATATATAAGCATATATGATTAGCTAGACGGTTACTTGAACGAGACAAACTTAACAAATTGGGCACGTAGTTAACAAAGAGGCTACAACAATGAACGTATTTCTAAAAGTATATTTTGCCAAAATAAGACAAATTCATCTTTTTTTTTCTTTTTTTTTTATTTTATTCGTGGAACCCGCAGCCGTTACCTTCGGTGCGCACTGGGTAAACCCCGCTCCTTGTGCAGTAGTCTGCAAACCACACAGGAGAGTTCAACCACCCTAAGCTAACCATAAGTGATAGTGACAGACAAATTCATCTTATCGCACGCATTTTTGGCTGTCTTTCTTGCATATAATTAATTAAGGGTAGTGGAAATTTTTGTCATAAATAATACTCCACCAGTCCAATAATTATTCTTCCACTTTCTTTTTATAGATGTTTTATAATTCTTGTTTCATTTTTTAAAATAATAAATTATTACACACACTTTATTTAAATGTTTTAGCATCTTTATTCACAATCAACAACTATCCTAATTTATCGTGCCCAAAAAAATGGGACAAGAATTGTGAGAATGATGAAGTATTATGAGATTAGGCAAGAGATACTACCTTGAGATATACTACCTCCGTCCCGTTATTTCTAGCTCATTTCCTTTCAGCACGAAAATTAAGAGAATAAATGATAAAATGTGAAAGATGGGTAGATGATAAAGTAGCTAAGAGAAGATGAGTGATAGTAAATGATAAAATATGAGAGAGAAGATATTAAAGTAAGAGAGAAAAATGATAATAAGAGAAAATCGAAGAGAGAGTAATAAAGTAGGAAAGATGATGGTAGTTATTTTCAAATTAGGAAGTGAGACAGAAATAATGAAAAATCTATTTCAGAAAAGTGAAACAATAATAGTCGGACGGAGGTAGGAATAGCTCCAAAAGTATTCCTTTTGTTATAATGGTTGAAATGACACTTATAACCTCAACGAAAAAAGTTTCTTAGGATTTCTCTCGCCACTACTAAAACGCTATGTTGCACGGACACTTTAAAAATATCAACGTATCGTGTCGGACACATGTCAGACACTCGGACACGACACGACACTTTAATTGCCGTGTCCAATAAATTTTATACACATAACATCTAATTCTAATAAAAATATATAAAATTAATTTATTTTACACTTGATTTTATATTTTTAAATAAATTAGCGTCCGTGTCGTGTCCTAAATTTTCTTAAAAATATAGTTCCCGTGTCCTGTGTCCGTGTCGAATCGTGTCAAGTGTCCCGTATCCATGCAACCTAGCTAATACGTAAAAACTACATTGAAAATAGAAGCAGTATCTTCAAAGAGAAAGTAGGCATTTGTATATGTAAGCAATGGCAAGTGCAGAATGCCTCTCTTTATCCATAATTTCACAAACAACAACAAAAACCAACACCAAATTAGTCTTCTGGCAGCACAACCCAACCCAACCCATCAAGAAAAAACAGCCTCAACAAGCAAATGCTTCCTCTTAGGATACCCCAACCCAACAAGGTGGTTCAAGTAAACCTTACCATCCTTCACAGTGGTTGCTGTTATGATACGATGGCCCAAACCTTTCGACTTGCCTACGACACGAGCAGTCTCCCACTCGTCCGTGCTTTCCACCAGTTTTGGCGACGTGCAGGCAACCACGAGCTTCGTAGGGGATAACAGCTCCAACCCATCTCCAAACATCAACGAACCCTCTAAGATCTTGACTTGCTTGACTTTGTCTCCGTTCCCAATCTCGACCTTGAAGAGGTTGCCTGAGAGAGTATGAACGACGAGCAAGTACCCGTTTGGATGGTAGACGATTCCATTGAGGCCAAACAAGTTGTAGTACCACTCTTTTGGGACAAAGAGGGGGTTCTTGATGGTGTGGAGGAATTCTCCATTCACTCCAACCTTCCAAATCTGGTTTCCCTTTGTATCGGTTACATAGGCATTTCCCTCTGGATCAACAGCTACATCATCTGCTAATGTTTTCTGACCCTCTGTACAGTTCATGATAAAGACAAAAATGCCGGTTAATACAGAAGATCCATTTTTTCCATCTATGATCATGTTATTCAAGAAATTGCCATTTAAGAGAAGTTCAAGTATAGTGCAAAGAACCCTTCTCCAGAAAGCGATCCAAGGAAGCAAAATGTCGAATGAAACACGAACATCATAGAGATACTAAGATATAGAAAGTCAAAGACGGAAGAAAAGACAAATTGAGATATTGAGTAGGATTGTAGCTAGAAGTTGCATTAACCTATTATCCAACTCTTTCATCAACATCACAGCCTGTGTCTTTAACTCTAGAATCTTAAAAGCAAACCTAAATATGTTAAACTTGGTAGAAGCTGATGAATACTAATCATCAAACAGCAATAAATTAATTTAGTTGAAGGCATACTTGCAACTTGTAAGTAGGATAGGGACCATTTTCTTTATTCTTTATGAGCAATCACTTCGTTTAATAACATAGGAATCCTCGCCAAGATTTCAAAAAAGTGATATGATTGGACAAAAAATTAACTCTTCTAAGTGAAAGGTTTTAGCTCTATCTGAAGAGGCACTTCTTGTAGCCACCTAATGAGATCTATACTCGAAGATGATGAATTTTGGAGCCCCTCCTTTAACTTTTAGAAAGGATCAGTTTTTTCCCTCTTTTTTCTTTCTAAAGCAATTTCTTAGCTCTCATGTTCATTTTCTTCCCAAGAAAAATCCGTACATTTCCATGCACTTACTGAGAAAAAAGAATCATCATGTTATATGCAGATCAGCAGATGGCAACAAATCACTATGGCTAACTATTAAAATCTCAAGAAGTATTGTCTACCAATGAGTCAATGATATATATGAACTAGCAACTATATATGTAGCTGATTTGTCACCTCTTTAATTTAATCTAATTTTCCGAAACTGCAGTAACAATTTATTGCAGATTTGTACTGAATGCAGTTATCCTCATCTAAGAAAATCTTCAATTATCAAATCTTATCGTTCATTTCCACAGTAAATTCTGTATTCAGTAGAATAATCTGAGAGTCTGTGGCATATCAATCTCCCCCTCCCATTCATAAAAGTTACCGAGATTATAGTATGAATTCACAGCAGAAGAATGTAACTGTCGCTTGATTTGATAATTTACCCACTACAATGCCTACAATTTTGAAATGAGACATTCAAATTTTCCGCGAATGCATAAATCTGTTTGAATTTGAGAAATCTCTTTTTATGGAGAGTAGGAACCTTGAATTAGTAAATAACTTGAATGGAAACGGTTAGAGAGAGAGTCAATCACCTGATCCGCTGAGCGGAGTGTGAAATAGCAGATTCCACGAGGTCAAATCATAAGCCGCCAGCGCACTGTACGCGGTCCCGAGCACATCGCCGATCGCCACCATCAACCGGTTCCTCGGCCGGTCAATCAAAATTCCGAGCGACGCGTTCTTCCCGAAACCGGCATCACTGACCACCGTAACCTCCTCCAAAGCGTCGCCGTTCGACACCGGAAGCACTCCAACGCCGCCCTCGAAGAAGGAGACTATGAAGCGACTGTTGACATCGTCCCACTTTGTGCACTCGCGGAGCCACGATTTGCTGTGGAAGGCGTACACGTGAGCCGAGCGCTCCGAGGTCTCGGAACGGATGATGTAAGCTACGGGGACGGCGGTGAGGAGGATGAGGAGGAGGAGGAATCTGGTGGAGCAGAGAGAGAAAGCCATGAGTAAGAGAGTGATAGGGTTGTAGTTGCAGTTCGAGTTGTAGCTTTTTATAAATAGAAAATCACTTTCTTTCCACGGGGAAGGGAGAAAAATAAATTTCCATTTTGTATTTTTGTTGGTTGTTCTATTTGAGTAGGTGGAGGGACGAGACCGGAATATGATAATTTGAGAGAGAGAGAGAGAGAGAGGAGAGAGATTCTAAAATGGCGAGCTGTATTTAACTTTGGACTTGACGTACCGACTTGGATCTGTTTCCTCTGGAGTGGGATTTTTTTCTATTGGGGTCAAATTATAAAAAGGTTAAACAAAGGAATTATTTGTCATTTAATCTTTTTAAGATAAATTCATGTGTACTAATCTTTACTTCTTCAAAAGTAATAGTACTTGTCATTTCTCAAAATAATTATTCTTACAGTCAACGACTCAACGGCCGACATTTAGCGTGAAATTATGTTGTATAGTAATTAATCATTTATTTTTGGTAGGTGGCCAGTGTAGCCACTATTTTGAATAAAAAATGCTACATATCAACACTCTTATAGCATTTATAGCATGATATACATAAAAATACATAATTATAATACACCTAAACCTTTGTAAATATCGAGAGTATGTTTTACTTATTTATTTATTTGCATTCAAACTCGTACCGGCCAAACCTTTTTAAATAGTCTGTACTCATTAGGGCTGCCTAAGTGTTTTTAATGATGTTTTTAGCAGTGTCGTAGAGTAATATAATTAAACCTCTTCAATAGAGAAAGAAGATGGACAAGATAATAATAGAAAATACTATTCAATCCAAGTGAGTTACAAGCGTTTATAATTATAAAAAACTAAAACGAATAATTATTAAAATTTATTCAGTCCAATAATATGTTCCCGGTGCAATATTCATCACAGTGAATAAACATCCAATTTCTGCAACCCCACTTTAAAAAGAGAAGATTAACCTTTGGGGGCGTGCAGGAGCATTTTGTTAGTTGAGCCTCTTTTATAGCTTCAACTGCAGGGTTTAATACCAATTTACCCACTCCTAAGCTTCACCGACCTTAAGCTCATCCATTCTGAGTCACCATACACATCTGCAAGAAGCTCCATATATAAGGAAAATCACAATAGTTTATAAAATAGTGTCAAATACTACTCTCTCCGTCCTATAAATCTTGGCTTTTTTCTTATCGGGTTATCCCACAGATCTTGTTCCATGTCCTAAAATGTCAATATCTTGTGGATAGGATTACCACAACATTTGATGGATAAATAACTTTACATAGAACTAACAACTCTCCTTAATAACAGCGCTGAAAAGAAATGGTGTTGCATGGTTGAAGAGATGAAGAATTACCACAACGAGGACCTGCACGCGATGTGAATTTGATCTGGTTCTTGATCTGGATGTTCTGCAACTCCTCCAGCTGCTCCGACTGCTGTAGCTTCTGCATCCGATGTGGCTTTACTTGCATTTTCTTCAGGTGCTTCACTAGCAGCAACACAGTAACTTTGCAACCACCTATCAGTTTCCCAGAGAACGTGCATCACGCTTTCTCGTGCTGAATAACCATGGCTCTCGAAAGGAAGAATAACGAGACGGCAAAGTGCACCGTGTCCTTTCAATGCATTGAAGAATCGATCGGACTGCAATATGTGCATTGACAAGGTATAACATAACCCAGAATTGGTTAGGCAAATATGAGGGGTTATAGCAGAGTGTAAGAAGGTAGCAATGTCGCTAACAGACATAATGTTAATGCTCATACTGACTTTGTTTTGAGTAGTAAAAATTGAGAAATAACTCAAGACTTTCTGAACAAAGACAAAATATCTTCTTTACGCATCATATTGCTAAAACATACGTGAGGAAAATGGATAGGAAGCCAAACCTGCATTGTCAGTGTTCCTGGGTTGTTATCTTCTTCTCCATGGATGAGTAAGATAGGTTTCTTAATTTTATTAGCCGATATGAATGGGCTCATTTCGACATAGGTGCTGACAGCCTCCCAAAGTGTCCTATCCTCACTCTGCAGAAACGAATATGATTGGGACAAAAGTACAGTGAAAATTAAAGAGCCACCTTGGAACAAATCATTTAAAATTTAAACCCCATCACTACCCAAAAAAAAATCAGAAAAAGGAACGAAAAATGCATAAACTGAGTCTCAGCATATATATACATATACACCAATCAAATTCTTGAGAAGTACCTGAAACCCAAATGGTGTAAGTGTTCTGTTATATGCTCCAGAGCGAGCAATTCCACAACTGAATAGATTAGGTGCATGAGCAAGGAGATTTGCAGTCATGAAAGCACCATATGAGTGACCTCCTACAGCAATTTTGTTTGGATGAGCCACCTGGACAGATTGGTATTTATATAAGTGTCATTTTCAGTCAAAACTGCTATTGTGAAAATTAGAAGTGGAAAAACATACTCCCCGGCGAATAACTTCTTCAACTGCGGCCTCTGCACTTGCAACAAGTTGCTCCACGTACCTGATGAAAGAAAAAATTAATTAATGGCTACCATCCATACTTACTACAGATCCTGAGGAAATCTTGATTGACTAAAGGTTTTGGTGAGGTCATCCATCAGGAAATAAATAGATAGTTCATCAAAATACCTGTCATTTGCCTCTTCATCACCCTCTCCAATGATAGGAATTGTTGGTCCTGATAAGATAGCAAATCTGCAGGATTTGAAGTGATAATGAGTAGAGTAAAAATTGCAAGATCAAAGGTCTGATGGCACGAGGTCAATAAGATGCCAATAGGCTATAAACAAAATAAAGATAAGATCTTAAGGAAGTGAAAGGAGTGTTATGCCTTCTTGCTAGCCAAAGTAAGGGAGATGTAGAACCAATGCCAGCAAACTCATTTGGGGAACCACGCACTTGACCAGCTGCATCTTTGCTCTTGAACTCGCCAGGATACGACCACATTAAACATGGAAGTGGGCCATCTTTTTCAGGTTCGTAACCAGGGGGAGATAAAGTGTTGCAGTGAGTTGAACACCATCCTTTCTTTGATACCTAATCATCTCTTTCTTTAGCGAAGATAACTGAGGGTAAGGATGTGGGAAATTTGTGATCTGACATGCTTTCTTTTCTGGCCAACTCAGGATGTAATACTGTGTGTTTTCAGTCTTGGATTCTTTAGAAGTTAACACTTTCAACTGATTAAGTGGTATCTCGCCTTCATCCTGATCGGACATCAGAGCAACAACAGTCTCAAAATATTTTTCCTTGTCACTCTCCCATATACGTTCTTTATTGCCTGTATTTCTGAACCTCTTCATGTCAGATTCCAGACATTATGACGTTAATAAGATTAATAACTAGCCAAAGAAATATGAAACTCACATGTCAAATAAATCCAGAAATGGTATATTCCCTTGTGGGGTAGCACCACTTCCATTTAATAGGACATACGTGCTATCATCACCTTCTTTTTTGATCTTTGCAATCACATAAGTGCCTAGAGTTGTTCTCCGAAGCATAGGAGAACCGGGATCTGAATAAACATCTTCGGAAGACCTATCAAACAGTATGCGTGGACTTGCACCCTCACAATCGGGTGAAATAACCCAGGTTCTTATCTTCCGTGTTTTATACCACGATTCATAGACTAAGGCGAGTGAGTCATCACACCAAGAAATTCCTCTAAAAACACAAGAAATCCAGAAATAGCCAGTGATGGTGTTAGCATTAATTAAACATAGATACTGAAAACAGTAATCAGTAGGCTCTCTGTACAAAAGCAAATGAAACCATACTTGAAATGCAATGCCAGTTTATCTGAAAATTTCAAGTATTTGCTAAATGCTAATTATTAGCATAGTATAAGATGAGAAGTGAGAACAAGTCTGGACCAATAAGAACAACAATTTTAGAAATTTATCATTATCTACAATAAGTATGTGACATTATGCCACGAAAAGCATGCAAAAAGTATACAGCTGGAGCATTTAAAGACCCAAGAAAGACAAGTCGCAAACTCGCAATCATACCCATAGCGGAGATCAAGTTTATGCAAAATCGCTGGCTGATCATTTTCAAGTGGCTCAGCAGGTTCTGTGTAAACTATATCACGTGGAGAGACTTCGACTTTGGCATCACCGCCGTCTTGTGTCTCAACCCTTATTCACAACGGAAAAGATATTAAAAAAGTTGGGCAACAAATCTGTTTAATCAGTAAACACTATCAGCCATCGTGCAGAACAACATCAAACTTGCCTAAGGCCAACATAAACAACAGACAGAGATTGAAGCACAAATACTAAAACAGTAAAGAAGCATCTCAAATTAACAAATAGCAGAGTCTGGTTGGTTGAATATGAAACCGATAACTCTAGAGGAATAGCCATCAAACTTAAAAAGATCTCGTGATTATAAGAATACCAATTATATCTTCTGATATTCTTTTAGTTCAGTTAAAAAATAAAATGCAGAATACCTGCAACCTCTATATTGTTCTAGCACATTGCCGTACATGATTTCTTAACAATATCAGTCATATTAAAAGATAACTTTCATTAGTTTCAAAATGCAAACATGAAAATCATTTCTGATCACTGAGCTTTGACAAATTAGAATGTGAAAGTTCGTACAAATTGCAAACTGGTTTTTCCGATTCACAGGATAACAGGTGCAGGGATATTTAGATTGTATACCAGACAAGGGTCGATGGCTTATCTGGTCTCCAATTGATTGAACGCTTGCCTCTCCGAACACTACTATGTGCAATAGGAATATCCTCAGCCAGGGGTAAATCACAAAGTTCCCTAATAAATTTTCCATCAGCTGTCCATAGATCAACCTTCCGAGGGAATCTCCCACAGGGTACAATAAAAGAATACGGCCTGTGCATCGTGCAAATCATAATGTATTTTTCATCTGGTGAAGGGTCCAGTGATGTATATATAGCTGGAGGTCCAACTGGCTTCGTTGTTCCATCCAGAGATACCAAAACAAGCTGTGAAGTTGCATAGTAATCAAATAGATCTTCATCATATTCATCTTTGAGAAGATCTTGATATGTTCTTGCTTGAATGACATCCTTCTTTTCATTAGTTTGGATCTTAGGACCAGAAGGAACCAAAGGTTTCTTTGGGGGATCTCCCCGAGACAGAGGAATTGTGCAAACCAACAGGGTTGAGTTATTTATCCATACAAAACTGAGCAAGAAAAATGAGAGAGATTTAGGAAAGAGAAGAGGACAGTAAAAAAACCCAAATACTATTTAAACCTATAGAGCATACTTATCAAAAACTGCATTTAGAAAAATATCTGGTGTCTGGAAAAGAGGCCTAGCTTCTCCAGTTTCAATTTTAGCAACCCATACTCTCAGCTTGCTACTGCTGCCATCCTCCTGTTAAGGAAATGTTTGTGAGAGCTAGCATACATGTGGAGAAATATATCGTAAAAATAACGCAATCAGAATGAAGGAGTTTTGTTCTTCTTTAGAGTAAATAATCATCATCTGGGTAGGCCAATAAGTGTATATCCAATACTACATGGGTAGTAAAGCAAGAAGGGACAAGAAAAAGGACGACACAAATTTTGACAGACTACAATGAAAGAAAATGGAGACAAATACCTCATCGGTTCTAACACCGAACGCAAGATGGCTACCATCATTTGACCTGGTTGGAAAAGGGACAAAAATGAGTTAGGATAACAAAAATATTGCAGCAAGATAACTATACTTGCGATTCATAATAGTTCCATAAGGAATATAACAAGCATTTGACAACAAATTAAATCTGAGCCTTGTTCAAACATCAAGATACATTTGTAAGGCCATAATTTGATTAAGATATAGAATAATCATGAAAGTGGGGCTTACCATGAGACAAAGTTGATTTTAGCACCACTCGGAAGACCATATACTTCTTTCTCAGGACCCAGTGTACCGTCGTTCAGTAACTGGTAGATCCCAATACCAGTATAGTATGACCTGGAAATGGTGTCATGTCATTGTTCAGTTAGAGCTATAAAAAGTTGAACATGGTCTTTAATACTGTTGGCTAATGAAAAATAAACAATGACTCAAAAAAGTCCAAGAATGTAATGTTACCCACATTCGACTACGTGAATTGCATTTCCCATCAATGCGGACACCAGCAAGCTTCTCCTCAGGTCTCGCCAAATCTTCCAAAGGAGGCAATGATCTTCTCTTGAGGAATAATATTTTGTCTCGTTGAGGAGAGAATGATAGTGTGGGAAGCGGCGGAGCATCAACAATTTCTCTTATCTCTGGTGGAGGAAGGCGATATCCATTTCCCAATGATGAATCTGCAAAGATGTTGGAAATGAGGAATCAGAGATAAATTAGCTCGACTGTAGAAAATACAGATGTTAATGTAGTGGTAGATGTACTATGAGTATGATACTACAGTTTTTAGAATTCATATTCAATCAGAGTACATGGCACTGGCAAGCATGTTGGACAAGACTAAAGAGGTCATACGAAAGGTTGAAACAATCTGAAACCACTACCACCAACACTGATTCAGTTTGGTACGAGAAACATATGATCAACCAATATAGAGTGTGGATTTCACGAAACATGAAGCATAATGCAAAAGAAACTAATAAGCGCTGCACAACAACGAGAACGTGCGATTTGCTACTGCTGAAGGACATAATTTGAATAACTCCGCTTGTTCTCAACAATCCAAAAACAGAAAAATATCAATTCAAAACCTCCAGAAAATCCAGGCGCTAGGCATAATTAAACATGAGATTATATTAGCACCAGATAAAACTATATCATCAGATTATCCTTTGACTTCCTCGTCAGTTTTACAGAGCAAATTTCAGCTGAGACTTTTTACAACTTAAAAACTGTAATACTTAATCAGCAATCGGGAAGTGCACTTAAACTATATCAATTCGAGAACAGGTACCTTCGCAGTCAGCCGCGACCGATGCGGAGTCAGCGGCGCCGTTGGAGCCGCCGTCGCCCTCGACGGCGTTGACGGGGGCGATGTTGCGGATTCTCATGGCTCTCGCTCCAAAGGCAGCCGGCGGAGTTGATGAGAAAGGCTTGATGAGCGGGTACGGAAGGCGGCGCCGAGGTTTTAGAGAGAGAAGATGAGGGGAGTGAGAGACGATAAGGGGCTGTTTGGGGAAATGGAAGAGGGAGAAACTATGGTAGACTTTATGAAGGCGCATTTTAGCGCGCTGACGGACTGGAAAAAAATGAAGTAATAGTGGCGTTAGAACAAAGCCAGTTGCGTGCTCCTTTTAGCTTTTGGAGGGAGGGAATCTCTTTCTACGGCCGGCTGTAATTGGCTACGCGCGGCTGCAGCGGGTATGGAAGGATCAGATGGAACTGGGCATCGATTGATTGAGAATTATATTAGGGCTGAAATGCATTCTAACACCCTAATTTTTCACTCTTTACGATTTGCACCCTAAATTTTAAAAATATATAAATTATTTTTTTTAAATTATAAGAATATATATTCTATAGAGAAGGTTCAAATATAAATATATTTTTATGATGTGAACGTGTGAGCACTGACACTTTAAAAATAAATACTGACACTTTAAAAATAAATACACGACACTTTATAAATGATAATATTGCAAGTATTGTACTTTCAAAATAATTGAAATTGCAGTGTTCATACTTGAATCATTCCTTATATTCTACTCCCTAAATTATCTAACTTCTAGCAAAAAAAACATAAAAATTCTATAAAAATTTTCAATCATATGTGCAAATTTAAGGGTACTGTCACCCTGATTTTTATTGATTTACAATATTTACTCCATGAATTACTCCCTAAGTCATACGGTGCAAAATTATCTATTGATTGAGTATTAGTTTTGTAATAATCTAAGATGAAATTATCCTTAAATTTACACGAGCATCATAATCTTTTTTCAAAATTTTACTCTTTGCAGTAATTAGATAATTCAAAGAGCAAATTGTATATTTTCATAATCTTATACATATAAAAAACGATTCTTTCAATTTCAAATCAATTTCAAATCTCAATTTAATTGGATTCAATTGAGAATTTCATTGAATGAGGGGTAGATTTATCAATTTTTCATTTATCTATACATTAAGGAAAAATCTCAATTCATCCCTTTTAATGCAATTCAATAGATAATTCTATATTAATTGATTTTTACGTTAATTCTATATACATTTTATATTATATATGTGATCCAATTGAGAATTTCTTATCAATTTTTCATTTAGCTACATTAATGAAAAATCTCAATTCATGTCATTTCAATGCAATTCAATAGATAGTTCTATTATATATGTGATCCAATTGAGAATTTCTTATCAATTTTTCATTTAGCTACATTAATGAAAAATCTCAATTCATGTCATTTCAATGCAATTCAATAGATAGTTCTATATATATTAATTGATTTTTACATTAATTTATATATTATATATTATTATATATATGTAATTATATGTATATATATATATATATATATAATTATATAATTAGAATTAAAATATTTTATTAACTTACTTCAAAAGAAAATCTCATAAATACTACTCTTAAAATACTTCAATACATTTGAAATAACCAATTAAATAAATTTAAAACAATAATAAAAACTAAAATTTCTTATAATTTCTTCTAAATTTGTCTCTCATAAATCAAGTTAATATATTGTGATTTTAATGCCAATGAATTTCAATTATGACGCTTTCCAAAAAAAACATTTAATGAAGATCAAGTCAATTAAATTGTTTTCCTCCAATTTTTCGCCTTCCATAAAATACCAATATCTCTTATCATTGAAGTAGATATTTTTTTAACAACTTTTATGTTATATTCATATTTAAACTTACATGGATATAGAATCAATCAAATCAATATAAATTAATTGTCATTATTACGCTATGAGAAAAACATCTCCATATATAAAATTTATTTTTTCATAAATTATTTCAAATTTCTCTCTTTCCCACCAATCACGTTAATTGACTGTGATAAGAGAATATCATTTAGTCTCTATTGATTTGCTACTGAAATCAATTTAATTCTTTATGATAAGACTTATCTTTAGTTACTCTTTGAAGCACAAGCTGTAAATCTATAAATTAAACATTTACTAAAAACTCTACTACAATTTTGACAACTCTTATGATAATTTGAAGGGAAAAAAAAGTACAACACAAATGCCTAATATTTGGTCTCTCATTGAAGAGTTGGATACAAAAAGGATATATCAAGTATTGAGTGTGTTTTTCATGACTCCAAAGTACAGTTAATTGAGTAGTTTTATATTTTAATATTCCAATAATTCATATTTTAACTTGGCTCATTTAAATGTTTAAGGAAGAGAGAATTGAAGCAACAATACCAAAAAATCTGGTTCGCATATTTAAACCACAACTTTAAGAGGGTCAGATATATGATGTGAAAAACTTCAAAGTAGTGCATGATAGTAGGACGCACAAAGTTACAACAAGTACATATGATCAATGAAAAAAACTCGAGTGTTGAAACTCTTGCAAAAAGATTTTCCTGATAAACAATATGCTTCAAGAGCTTTGATGAGGTTCACACAATATAAAATATTAACAAAGTCACACCGTTTGATAGGTTATAAATATATGATTGTACTTATAGTTTTAAAATGTCATGAGAGAATATATATATATCATCAACTACCATATGTTTGTAGATATCATAGGAGTGGTTGCACGTGTTGGCAATGTGCAAATCCGTCCTACACTTAATGGACAATAGAAGAGGCTAATCAATATCAAACTTGAAGATACAAAGTATCAGTTTTAATTTTAATATTATTAATTTTAGATTTTGTTAAAAAAAATCTATCAACAAATTTCTCATTAATAATGTTGCAATTCATATGTAGGGGGGCATCTTTAAATTGCACTCTCTGGAAAGATCATGTTGATAAGTTTTTCAGCTTAATGAAAAACCAAACTTTGAATCCGAACATTTTGATTGTCCAATTTTGTAAACCAACTATTTTCAAAGGTTAGTTCAACAAAAATATTTAGGAATTTACAGATACTGTATATTGATTTATTTTATTATTTATTGCTATTTATTTTTTAATATCTAGGTGACATAAAAGTTACCAATGTCTTCTATGCTACGAAATTGATATTGAATGCTGAGTTAGATGAAGTTATTCATTTCATAAATAGGTAAATTGCCTCCAAAAGAATATATACAAACTGATTTCTATAGAAATGGTTCAAAATGGATTTTTGTCTTTTTCAAAAATTTAGACTGAATTTTATATTTATATGTTTGTCATAAAGAGTTTATTGATTCTGATCTTTTTTGGTGTAATCAGTTTTCCAAAAACTATTGTATAAGGTAGATCTATGTTTGAACTGTTCATAGTTATATATATTTATATATATAACTGAGAAAATATTATAACTTCGTTATTAAGTACTCCCTCTGTTTCACTAATCAAGTCTCATTTTCTATTTCGGGGTGTCTCGCTAAACAAGTCTCATTCCATAAATGGAAAGAAATGAGTGGACCACAACCACTCTAAACAAATAGATATCACCACTTTATACTTTTACACAACACATTTTCTTTTCCATCCACTTCCTAAATTCTCGTGCCCAAAAGCAATGAGATTTAATTAGTGAAACGGAGGGAGTAATATTTTACATCCTTGCATATATATTTTTTTAAAGATATTTGCAAATTTTGTGTATTTTTATGTTTAAAACATGTGTTGAACCTCTTGGCTAAGATATTGTCTTTCTTTGTACATCATGGTACAAATTGTTCTTAGATAGTTCTTTGAAATAATTTTAAAAAACTATCAAGGATTTAATGAGGCAATTTTTCAGACGGTCTATAAGCTAAGATGAGTGACATTGTTTTTATCAGAGCAACAAGATATTTTAAAAATATATTGTAATATGTAATCATGTGTATATATTCTACTTAATTTTTGAATAATCATATGAGCGTGATTCTCAAAGTTAATATAAACTATCAAATTAAATTATTTTTACAATTTAGTATTCTGAACTATAATATACATGATATAATATACATACACACATATATATATATATATATATATGTATGTATATAATTCAAGAAAATTTATTTTATAATGATGTTATAATATATTTTTTCGTGCATAGCACGGGTGTTGTTATAGTTAATGGATAAAACACACAAAGCTAATAATCCATGAGATAAAATAGGCATGATCATAGTTCAAAGACAACGCGTAAAAAGCTTAAGTCTAGAGAGTTTAATGCGTTTAAGTCATTATATGATGTAATTATGTCGTGTTTATTTTTCAAATGGACCCACCCAAAAACGCAAAATGCATTTAAGTCATTTAAGTTTGGTTGATATTATTCACTAGAATTCAATTATATTCCTTCATTCAAAAACCAATAGTATTATTTTTCGTGTACACATATAAACAAAAATTACTGCCACCAAATGATATTTTGTGTATAAATATCATGCACGGAGTGACGTGGAAGCTCATGCTTGGTCATGAAAATGATAAGAATTTGTATCCACATTTCCGAACTATATATCCCTACATAAACCAGAACAAAATAGAATCATACCATTATCTTCTTGAAATATAAATCAAAAAATGGCAGCCATAGCAGGAGTGAACATCGCAGCCGTGAAGGTATTCGCTAAGGCGTCGGATCCATCCCCGAAATCCATCAATTTCTCGCAGCTGAACAGCCCGTGGAGGCGGAGCGCCGCTCCGTTGAGGCGGATGCACGCCGGGCCGGTGGCATCGGCGCCCGACAAGCTGTCCGGGAAGGTGGAGGAGAGCATCAAGAAGGCGGAGGAGGCATGCGAGGGGGACGCGGTCAGCGGCGAGTGCGCGGCCGCGTGGGATGAGGTGGAGGAGCTGAGCGCGGCGGCGAGCCACGCCAGGGACAAGGAGAAGGAGGGGGATGTGTTGGAGAAGTACTGCAAGGATAATCCGGAGACCGATGAGTGCCGTACTTATGATAATTGATCGTGTTGATGATGTTTATACTCTGTAGTTATTAATTAACTTTGTGTTATTTGTGTTACGCATGGTTGTATGGTGAAGAAAGTGGACGTCGAGTTATTAGCATAATACACTACTCTTTAAAGTTCACGTTTTTCCGATGGTTTATACTAAAGTACACCACTATGTATGAGTCAGTCACCTATGGTCAGTTAAGATGGTTAATCCCTCTCGTGTTGCTTATAAACTAGAACACAAGAGCGAAATTTATATACGATAGACGCAAACTACTCAAGAACGCATTAAAACCAAAAAACCTACTAAGACAGCTAAGAATGAGTCAATCACCTATGGTTAGCCTAAAGTAGTTAATTCCTCTTGTGTTGCTTACAGACTCAAATACAAGAGCAGAGTTTAATCAATGCACACTTCGATAGCAACACCAAAACATGGTTTACCAAATACGTACTTCGATAGCAGCTACGGATTACCCTCGGCCTTCAAAAATTTTCACTCACCGTAAACACCTCAACCGCTATATTTCCTTAACTCATCTCAAGAGAAGGAAATACAAATCATGGTTCCATTAGCAATAATAATTAAACATGAGCAAAGTATACAAATGAGAAATTTATTTATACAACAAAGCCATCAATCAAGAACCATATTCAAACAGCTACAAGAGGCTTCAACCAAACATAACATCTACTAAAAGGCCAAACACAATTTTAGTCCTAAACAAGGACATTAAAACAAAAACCCTCCCTAATCAAGACCAACATATGATACTTGCTATTTAAAACAAAAACTAACATTGATGAATCTTCACCAAACCATAAGGGTTCAGCAGAGCTGAACAGGGCAAGGCAGCTGCCACGGCTCGAGTAAAGTATCCGGGATGTCCGGAATATCAAAGGCGAGTCCACTCACCTCGGAAGCAATTTGAAGGACGGAGTTCAGTGACTGGAGGCGGTCAGTCAGCTCGGCCACCTGAGCTCTCAACACATTATTCTCCGACGCAAAATTGAGGTAGAGCTGGGATGCGCCGTCGATCATCTCCCTCAGATTTTTGTTATCCACGACCAGCTGCTGCTCTTGCCCGATCAGCTCTTCCATGTGTTGCTGCTTCCTCATCCGAGATCTTCGAGCAGATTCCCGGTTGGAAAGCTTGCGCTTCCTCTTCCTCTCGTCCACATCAGACACCGGACTTGCTGGGGGAAGTTTTGAAGACATTCCTCAAATTGAGATGTAGTAGAAACGATCTAAGTATTTTTCCTATATGAATAGAGGTTATCCTAAAGTTGAAGGCCTTCCTAATCGAGAGGTAATTTCGTAAAATCGAGATTTTAAATTAGGGTTTCGAGTGACCGAAAGGCGAGTTCATGAAAACACGTAGAACCAGTAGAGGAATACTACTGAGAACGAATGGAGGATTCGAATTCGTCGCATAAGGACCGACGTCATAAAAACGGAGGGATCGGAAACATCGAATCTGGCGATCGAAAGCCAAGTACAAATTTCTTGTTCAAATCTACACAGATTAACGAATAGAAAACCTAAATCTGACTTCAGAGCAAAAAATCAAACGCCGAAACAATCTGCACAATTCAAACAGAAACAAAAGGCCGATCAAACAATCAATCAGCAACACGAAAACGAGATCAAACAATTGAAAAATGCAACTAATTAACTAAAAATTGCCAAAAAAAAAAAAAGCATAAAGAAAAACAGAAACTAAAAAGGGAAAAAAACTGAAATAAAGGAAGAGAGACATACCTTATGAGAGCTTCGCAAAACTGGCGAAAGAAGGTTTTGAAGAGCGAAAAGTGGGGGTATTTATAGGTGGAGCGGAGGGGTTTGGGCGTTGAAAAAATTGTTACTTTAATGATAATTTAAGATTAATTAAATTAAAGTGCGGTGGTGTGATTGGTGGGAGCCAGCTATGCAAACAGCGCCCGCCCGCCCATTGATTAGATTCTAGGAATCTTCGCTTGTAATATGCCGCGTTTTATTTGCAGGAAATTGACTTAATTTTCATCTGTCTAACTAATTAAATCTCCTAAGTTATTATTAATATCTTATATAATGTGTTCGTCGATGCTTATTATAATCATTTTTATTCATTTTTTTCTTAAAGTTGAAAGCGGAGTAATTGTTTAAAGTAAAAGTATGAGTGTTTTGAAATCAATATGGAAAAACAATTATTTTTATAGGTCCCAAAATTATGGTGCTTAAGCACGAATTTTTTTTAATTGATACTTATAGATTTAAGCAAGTTGACCGCTTAATTTTAGATAATCGACTACAGAAAGTAGATTTTTTAAATACTAAAAAATTACTTGTGCGGTTGAAAAATAAATAAATACTTAAAATAAGGAGTTGCAAACACTCTTAAAAATTAATCAAAAGTAATTTATGAGGGCTCGTAAATTATTTCGACAAGCTCTCCTATAAGCAGATAATGACTTATGTTTTGGGATAAATCAAAATAAATTATTCATAAACTTTTGAATTTTCACTGATTAAATGACGTTACATTAATCTTTATTCGTAGAGAACAAATTTTATAAGTATTTTTTTTATCGAAATTAAATTTCGATGTGTAGAACTTCATTAACAGTTGGACATGGGCTTATATGTAAATGGTTCCAATAGTGGTTTAGTTCAAAAGTCTAGTCTTCTTTTATACATAGTCCACGAATTGAAGAGTATTTTCAATGGGCTTCGGATAGGCCCAGACCAACCGGAGTTTGACCAAATTAACCTCATTGTAACTTTAAATAGGGGTGGGCAAAACTTTCGGTTTCGTTCCGAATCCGTCCCATTTCAATATTTTCCATTTGGGTTGGGAAAGCGATAATGAGTACTCGTTCACGGGTACACACAAAAAATTGCGGGGCGGAAACAGGTATGAGTATTACCTGTCGTTTCCGTCCTCATATGGGTACTGTAATTTAATATGTATATTTTTTAATTTAAGTTCCTACTAGGGGTGTAACGGTTTGGTTTGGTTTGGTTTTTTATGTATTTTAAGAACCGAACAAAACACATAGAAATGATTCGGTTCGGTTCGAGGTGTTTTAAAATATCGGAACCGAACCGAACCGAACCGCTTATAAATAGTTTGGTTCGGTTCGGTTCATCGGTTCATCTTTTTATTTATTTATTTTTTTTAATTCTAAATAATGCAAAAATAATAGTTTATAGGATGTCACTCATTCCGAACTCATAAGTATAAAGTTGTTACTCATTTCTCTTCCTTTGTATAGATTAGAATTGATCTTAACTTAAATCTAATTTCTAAATTCAACGATATTCTCATATAAAAAAGATAAATATTAAATAAAAAAATTTAAAAATAGGACATTGGTTCGGTTCGGTTCGAACCGTTCAAAATTTTTTAAAACCGCGAACCGAACCGAATGTAAACGGTTCCTAAAAAAAAATCGAACCAAACCGCAAAACCGAACCGAACCACATTTTTCGGTTTGGTTCGATTTGGTCCGATCGGTTTTGCGATTCGGAGCGGAACCACTTACACCTCTAGTTCCTCCCATCCGACGTCTTTCTCTTACTAACAATCATCTCCCCAATGGCCCCACCCCACTCGATTTGAGCAACACCATCTTTTTCAAATTTCACTGTATAACTTGCTATTCATCAAACAAAATCAGCTCATCATCAATGTCCCATAGGATGGCGTAGTGGTGAAGGTGGGTGGCTTGGGACCGAAAGATAATCAGTTCCATTTGCACTGGACACCCTATGTATGTCTGTCACCTTAGGGTGGTTTAACTCTTCTATTTGGTTTGCATGCAGGTTTACCTTGTGCGCACCAAAAGGAGCGACTGCGTGTTCCTCGTTAAAAAAAAAAAATCAGCTCATCAATTTGGGACTTGTACTTTTAATTGTTTGTTTTTCTTTATAGTTTAATAATTAGAATTTTCCTACATCCTAAAATGGTATTTGATGGTACATCCTAAAATGGTATTTGATGGTTTAGATTTGGGATTGGGTATATGGTGGCCTACTTGTTAATTAAGTTACTAATCATATTCCTATAATTTAAAATATATATTTTTAATGGCACAACTTTCAAGACTACTACTTTGACTAGTATTTTAATGTTGGAGTTCATTACATTTGAAATTTCCATAGAACCGTACTATACCGCCACCTCCTTCAATTCATTTCCGTTTCAGTTCTGCCGCCAAAACTTAAGGCAAAGTTCATAAGCTATATACTATTTGAAATTAAGACCCACACATTTGTAAAAATTCAAATTAAAAATCAACTTCCAACAAAATTCAAATAAGTTTGAAATTCCCACCACAATTACGCAAAAAAATAAAATCTATGCACAATCTATATATATGCGGACACAACTTCTCCATTTCTACAACCAAGCAAAACATAAAGGTAATTCAAAAAGATCTTCAAATGGAGCAGCTCCTACAATGACAGGGAAGAACCTCACCGACCACCAACGCAACCTCATTGTCCAAGACCTACTCCAAAGCTGCCGGAATGGGAAGCCAACTCGGGGGAAGATGACAGAGATTGCAGCCATATACAGCGTCACGGTTAAGACGGTGAGTCGTCAATGGGCGGCTGCAAAAAAGCGACAACAAGCCAGACAAGACGGTGATTAGGAATATCTGAAATGCCTATTGACCTGAAATGCCTATTTATCTGAAATGCCTACTTATTTGAAATAATGTATATTTGAGTATTTATTAAGAATACGTAACAGTAGGATTCAAGAGCCAACAGTAGGATCATATGCTAAGAATTCGCAAGATTTTCAAGAATTTTATTTTATCAACTCATTCATTTCTAGTGAAGTTTTTAAATTTAAACAATCAAAACAAAAAATATATATAAGGTCAGTCAGACCTTCATATAATTCATGAGGCAGCAAGCATATAACCTCAAATTATGAACAAGTAAATCAACCATAAAATAAGTAAAAATTGAGTAACATATACGGTCAACCAGACCTTATATAATTCATGATGCAGCAACATATAAACTCAGACCATGAACAAGTAGATCATCCATAATTAAGTAAAAATTGAGTAACATATACGGTCGGCCACCAGGGTCTTATATAATTCATGAAGCAACAACATATCGACTCAACATGAGAAACTACAAGTCGAGATAGCACCTATATTTTCATCGAGATCAATAAAAACTAAGCCTAACACCTATATTTTCATAAATTACATAAACTAATGGTTAGTTATTTATTCCGAAACATATCTCAACAATTTCCCTAACCCAACATCGATATTTTTTGTTTGAAGGCAAGTGAGCAAGTTTCATAGCCACGAATAACCAATACCCATAACCACACCATTCATACTCAGAAATAAAGGGGACTAAAATGGGAAATTACATAACAGAATAGAAGGATCTCACCAAAAAGGCATAACGGGGAAGCCAGATCCGAATGAAGTCCTCCAACATCGAGCTTTGGCCGTCGTCCTTCTTCAACTCATGTGGGACATAGCAAGAGCATGCGCAATCGGAGGCGGCTCCACCACCAATAGAGGATAACAACACGTAGCAAAATCACGTTTCTGCCTCTCTTATGCCAATCTAGATCCAAATCGGTGTACAAAATGAACGTCTTTGGAGGCGTGAAGAGTTCGTCGGAAGAGGCACTCAGATCCGCGGGATCCCGACCTTGACGACCTCCCTCTTCTTCCCATCCCTCTTTATGCCTCGCACCACCCGCTGCTCGAGCTCGCTCTCGGTGAATGGGTATGAAGATATCGATTCAAAAAAGACATCATAGGTTGCGAGGTAATCTTGATCTGGAACAAAAGAGGCTTCATCGGCAGCGGCGGCGCGTCCATCGCTCAGATCTCGAGCTTTTTCCTATGTACCCTTTTCGGCAACAGTAGTATCAGACCCAATGGAATTGGGATTTGGTGGGAGAGGGAGGTCAAGCCCTTTTAGATTGCTCGTTCTCATCACGGCTACAGAATAGATCTTAGAGGACGGCGGCAGATTTGGTGGGAGAGGGAGGTCAAACATTTTGGAAATGTAGAGGCGAAAAGGACAAGAACGAGGGGGTGGGTGGGTGTCTAATCTTAGAGGACGGCGACAATATTCACAATTAGGGTTATAGTAAAAAGATGAGAGGTGTAACACATTAGGTAGGTGGTGGGTGGGTAGGTTTGATTAGATGTAGTGGGGTCAAACTCATGTAATTAGAATGTTGTTAATTATTTCCAAAAATGGAATACATGATATTTGTTCGGGACACCCCGAAATAGAATATAGGACGTTTCATCCGGGACGGAGGGAGTAATAATTATGTTATTGATAAATATGGTATTTTATTTACAAAAATATAGCATATCCTTACAATATTATTATTATTTAATTCTTGAAACGACTCACAATCTAACGAAGAAAAAAACTACAAATAATTCACCACACAATGTATGGATAAACAAAAATATGGCATATCCTTACAATATTATTATTATTTAATTGCTGAAACGACTCACAATCTAACGAAGAAAAAAACTACAAATAATTCACCACAAAATGTATGGATAAATATATTATTTTTGGCACATCACCTCTCTGTGATGTGGACAAGGTTTAAATTACCCTTTTAGTTTTAAAGGGTGCATCAAGACATCTTAAGGTTTCAAAAAAGGTGCGTTTCACCCCCCCTTTGGCCAAGTTTGAAGTACACGCGCTTATCGTGCAATTGATGCTATAAACCCAATTTCCGATTCACGACAAATACTCCATGTGGGTTTTTTGCAGGTGTAAATGTCACTCTATGGTTTCAATTAGGTGTAATTATCCCCATGGTTTTCAAAGTAGTGCAATCCACCTCCCTATTTTCAAATATGACAAAAAATGAAAAATGAAAAATGAAAATTAAAATAAAATTATGCTCACTTTTGACAAGGGTCTCTTGTCTCCATACACATATTTGAGATAGAAAGCCCAAAATTGTGAGACCAAAAGAGAAAAATATTGAGAGTCTTCTAGCATCTCCGTCCATCCGAAGTTGAAAGCTTGGACAGTTGGTCCAGAAGTCAAGGATATCGTATTATACGACGATCGTGCAGTGTGAATCTTTCAATCTTTGTATGCTTGAAGAAATGAAGAAATTGGAAGAACACCTAGATTTTATTCTCGTTCTTTCTGGTTTGACGTTTTTCTCTAGTTTATAGTTTTTCCAAATGAAAAAATGAAGAAACTAAAAAAATTCCCTAATAATAAGGGCATTTTTTTCCATACACACGAAAATTGAGTAAACTACACGCGAGACTCGGAGAGAGGTTGTGTGCAACTGTATATAAACCATTGAGGGGGTAAACTTTACATTTCTAAGTTAAACTGCACCTTCGTGTTATAGTATTGTATTAGCACAATTGTTTACATATGCTAAACACCAAAAATTTTATATAAATTGCATGACCTTAATATAATATATCAATGGGTTGAAATTCCATGTCTCAATTATGTCTCGGTTAAAACTACATAGTTTTGATAACAACTTAATTAATCATTTTATCATATATATTTTTTTCAAAACTATGTAATTTTGATTGAAACATGAGATTTTTAGGACAACATATCTCATCCAGCTATAGAAAGTAATTTTATTTAGAAACAATTTTGTAGTGAAGTTTTTACTATATCTAATCCTTATCTATTTTTTAGGAGAATATTAGTGATGTTTGCAAATGCTCATTTTAAGCTATTATCTATTTATTCGCATAAATAGTTTTTTAGCAAATATCGAGATGCTTTTGGCGCTTTAAACACCATAATTTTTGAAACTACCAACTATATTTACGTTTTAACATTAATACCAAAAAAACATAACTTTTACTTAAAATAATTATTTTTAATTTTAAATAAAAAATTTAAGAAGTACTTATAATAAATGTTTGTAAAACACCCCATATGTACATGGATATTTAGAATTCAAAACAATTGTGTTTCAATAATTCCATGTTCCTTATTTTATTTTATTAAAATAAAGTAATTAATTAAAGTGAAATTATACAATCCTAACCAATCTCACTATAACAACTACAAAAATACCCAACTAAATAAAAAATATCCACTATATATCCAAAATATAAAAAATACCCCAACTTTTTCTTTTTTCTCACCTAAAAAAGCGTCGGTTCGTATGATTGCACAAAAAATTATGAAGTGTGCCGATCGGTCGGCACGTATCGCATATATGCCGATCGATCGGACAAAAAGTCATTTAAAAAATAAATAAAAACCTTATGCCCTACCGATCGGCACGCTAGGCGTGTCCGACCGATAGGGCATAAGATTTTTTAATTTATTTTTCGTGTCTTATTAAATTCTTCCACCACATCCCTATCATCGGACCACACACGCAGTAGAAACACACACGCCCAAACGAAATAGAAACCCGCACACGTGCACTTTTTCAATCGATCGGTGCGCGGACATTCGACAAGATATCTCGTCCAACCGATCGGGTTACATGGAAGAGGTTATCATTATTCTTCTTAAATATTTATTGGTAAATTACTTTGTAGATATTCAAATTGATGTATGATTACATGCTTAAAGTGTCACGCCCCAATTCCCGAAGGAAGGCAAATGGGCCGGAGCGCGGCCCGGGAGGGGTGAAATAAGCGGGAAAGAAAGGGGAAGAAATTGAAACATCCGAAATTCGATAGCACTTGTATTTATATAATTAAGATCAAACTACCTCGGTAGAAACAAGAGAGGTAGAGCATAATATACATATCGATACAGCGGAAACGTCTCAAAATAGACGGGAATTTGTACAATAACACAAACAGACCAACTCAACACCGTCGCCTCCACACTGCCGTCTTCAGCCTGCAAAATCATTTTTGAAAATATTTGGGCTGAGCCCTAATGTACTCGATGGGTAATGCGGTGATAATAAACCTCAAAAAAATCCTTTTCAAAATCATGAAATGTTCATGCATTACTGGTATCACATAGACAGTTTTAAAATCGAAAGCAGTCTATGTATACCAAAACTTTCACTTGGCCATTGGTACATTCTATACTTCTCGTTAAACTCAGGGAAACACATTCAGCTGAGAGTAACCTCGTTCCCTTCATTAGGCTTGGGAAAAACAAATTCTCCCAAGGCTAACTTCGTGACGTTTGGTGTACACTAACCCCGGCTACGTCTAGCTCAAGATCCGATCGTATTCAATACTTTTGGGCAGAGCCCATTTTCATTCAAGTAGATGCACAATTCCAATAGTGAGCGAAGCAAATTTTCATGAACATTCATAAACTTTAACTTGCGTAAATATCAGAGCTTAATAGCTCAAACATAGATTTCTTAATCAAAAATAAAACCCACCTTTATCTTCTAAGAAGGTGATATCAGATTGATCAACCAATATCCTAAGTATCTTCTGTAGTAGGGCCTTACACTTCACTTCCACAAAATATATGTTATGGTTATGAGAGGGAAAGAAATGAATGAGAAGGAAAAATAATGAGGCGTAGAGGGGGTATTTATAGGGAAGATTTCAAGAGGTTGGAGAAGAAGAAGGGAAATTGGAATTGACTACCTCATTAAGAAGAAGAAGAAGAAGAGAAATTGAAATTGACTACCTCATTAAGAATAAAAAGAGGAGAAACTGAAATTGATTACCTCACTATATAGCAAAACACGTAGAGAGAAATTGGTTAAGATGCAAGTGGCAAGAAATTTGCTTATGAACCAATATTCTAGTTATCTTAATTAGTTTACTTGAAAATTCGGGATATCACATAAAGTGCGTATTTAGCGATTATATATGTTGAGTTTACTGAAAATATTGTTACATTGGTTGTATTGTTTTATATTTGTTCAAAAAACACTCAAAATAGTCGGATTTTCAGTGATTTTTGCCATTTTTCGGCGCCCAATATTGGGTCCGAGCCAGTTGACCGATCTTGAACCGGTGCCCAACCGATCGGCAAAATTTTTATTTTTTAAAATTCTAATTTAAGATATTGTTTGATAGTTTAGGATAATTAGATCATTTTTTAATATTTGGAATATATATCTTTCTTAGTAATTTATTGTATACTATTACCTTACTTAGATTGTTAAGATCCCCAATTAGTGTATTTACCTTACTTAGATTGTTAAGATCTCTAATTAGTGTATTTCATTAAAGGAGTAATTATAGAAAAGTATTACTAAAAAGATATATTTATATTAAATATTTCATGAATTTAATTTTCTAAATAATTAAATAGAATGATTAATTTGATAAATAATTTTGAAAGTAATTAAAAGAATTAATTTTATATAACTGAAGAAGTAATTATGTAAAAATATTACTGAAAACGAAAAGAAATATTTATAGGTAAATATTTTTTATTTGATAATTCCATAAGTAATTAATTAAATAATTAAATTTGAATGATTAAGTAAATTATATTTATTATTTCAATTATTCTAATTATTAGTTGTAAAAGTTATGCTAATAATATTTTATTCAAATATTCTCTTTAATTATTCAATAGATATGTTAAATTAAAACTAATTAATTATAAAGTGTAATTCAATAAGTAAAATCATTAATAAAGTTAATTTATCTATTAATTAAATAAGTTTAAGTAGAATTATTAATAATGTGATATAGGTTAATCAACAGTAAATCTATCAAATTTAAATTAATAAATGATTATATCTAATTCAGTAAATAAAATAATTAATTCAATAAATCAATCTATTAAATTAAATTAATCAAAGTATAATTATTAGTTACATTCACATTCAATATATGTTAATTTAGGTTATAATTATTGTTTGAATAAATTATAATTATTAATTCTAATTAATTAAATATTATATGTAATGTATAGGTCAATTTTAAGAGGCTAGCACTTTGAGGTGTTTCCCCAAGGATCACGACATACTATAAACATGCTTTAGGGATAATGATTAGGGAGAAATTATCCAGTCAGGGGGTGTGGACCTACTACGTCGGTTTACTCTTGGTCAGTTCGGGAGCATATTGGGTTGGCCAGATGGTAAGGATGATTTGCTGACTCTTCACCAGCTATTGTGCTATGAGGTCTAGGTTCCACCAGCCGAGGTTTGGTTTAATTTTGTGGGATAGAACATCCATTTTTCTCACCCGGAGTATGCATTGGTCACTGGACTGATGTTCGACGAGTGTAGTTTCAACATGGGAGTATCTTATTAGCCCAACCACTGCAGGATCTACGGTAGGTTCAATGGTGGGAAACCGATCGAAGCGAGGGAATTGTTAAGATGGTTCGGTACATATCAACCCGATGTTGTTTCAGATGATAATTTAATTAAGTTGCATGTCAAATATTTTGGCCTTTTTCTTATGGTTCTATGCTCCTCTGGAGACCAAGGAGATTGATACAAGGGTATGGGTATTGACTGATGATATCGACCAGTGGAATGCATTTTTGTGGGATGCTTTTACCTACGAGGCCATGTTACATTACCTCACATACGTACCGAATTCCCTAGACCTCGTAGGATCAAAGTTTAATCTATGCGAACCGATTTGGGCACTACAAGTAAAGAATTTGTTCACAAATTAATTAATGAATTTATAATTTTTATTATTTTGAATAACGTAATATATTTATGTTGTAATGCAAGTGTGGGCATATGAGACTATTCCTAGTTTGGGAGTTCGTTGTGCAACTTGTCCGAGTCCAACGGCTTTGCCTTATTTTATATGGCGGTCGTTTACTAAGGCTGATCAACGAGATATAGCAGCTTTTTTCAGGCGTCATGCAACATTATATTATTACTATTAATTATAATAAATATCTTATGGATATTGTTATTTATATTTAATGTGCAAATAATATGTATTTTAGACAAGAGACTACGTAGTATTAGAGACTCGGAGGGGTTCGGCGGCGGGTCCTGCGTACACGAGCATCATCATCGGCAGAAGAGATGCACTCGATAAGTATTATTTCAATATGTGAAAAATACGTAGCTACTTTACGGTTAATAATCGTCATTTTATTGATATGTTCGTAGCAGGTGGTGAGACATCCAGTAGTCTGGATCCAAGGTTAGAGGCCATGATTAGTCGATTTATTCAGGGTAAATTTTAGAAGTGCGAGAATGATATGATGAATAGAATTGATGATCATTATCGGACCTTGAGGGAGGAGCTAGTGAGGACGTGGGCGGGAGGCGCTTCGTAGACCAAGGAGGTCGAGACAATCCTCACCATTTTTTGAGTTCTTTGGAGATTTAAAGCACGAGGAGGACCGCATGCCGATTTGCGGTTGTTATAGTTGGCACGAGCATGCCACGCGGTGGCCCTAGTGGGACGAGCCTACACCGCAGCAGTTTGACATGTGGGAGAGGGATCAATCTCCTCAAGTTCAGGACGTGGAGAGCATGGAGGTTGAAGCGAACAATTTCAACCTAGATTTGGGTTTGTCTCACGGTTATGTGGTAATTAAATTATTAATTTTCATCGTCTTATTTCTTAATTAATTTTACATATAATTTAATACTTTTCCTTTCTAGTATATGTTCGAACCGAATCCCCGCCTTGACTTGGAGTTTCGAGGAGTTTTTGATGACTGAAAGCTTGGTGTTTTTACAACCGGATGTTTTTTCGTTGAACCGAGACTGGTTCAAGAATTTGAAGAATATTAATTATGATATGGATTGTGAGATGATAAACTGCTACATCTAGTCACTGCGGGTCAAACAACTTCAAGGCGACCTACCCGTAACTCCAGATGTCCAACACACAGTCATAGCAAACTCTACTGTATTTGTAAGTACATTTCGTACTAGAGTCTTTTTTTTGTACATATTCTATGTTTTTCATATTTTCTCGTGGATTATATTTTTTTATAGATGGTCATGATCAAAGAGTGGTTGAAGTTTTCGAAGAATCCACAGAGTGATAGTCACGAAAATGATGTGGATTATCCGTGTGATTCGAATGACGTCGATGTCCAGTGTGTGAAGGGCATCCGAGAGGTCGGGAGAGGCGATTGGTATTCCGCCAAATATGTGAGTAATATACTATAGTTCATATTTAATAGTGCTAAGTTGTTTAATTGGGTTTTACGTATCTAATGCCGATCATATTTCCGATCTTGGCAACATCACACTAGTTTGTGTTACGGTTATGCGTCGGGAATGGAGATGGAGTTGTATGACTCGAAAAATTCACATTGAGAGACTCATATTTTGGATTGGCGCATCAAATGCATAAGGGCAATCTAGAAATTTATCGCGTTTCGTGTGGAGTGGGAATTGTTGGGCGTGTAACGCATATGGTTATCAATTTCTAGGAGGACAAAGCCCCAATATTGTATTTATGGATGTCGATGAGCAGGACTCGCAATGGGACTCGCATAGTTGTGGGGCATTTACATGCATGACCATGGAGCGTCTTCTCACCGGTTTTCATACTATTGCATGGGGTAATAAGGTTGAAAACGTTGGTAGATATCGCGATTGGATGGCGGTGAAATATTTTGAAATGTGTGATGTACTTTGATTTCGGAGTCGTATTTTGCGATTTATTTCTTATAATTATTAATACTCTAGAAATGTAGAACTTTTGAACTATATATGTTGATCTGTGGTTTGCTTTCTTATTTGTTGCTCTATACTTACGTAAAATATAAAACTAGAAGATCATGGGTCGAACCGATTGAATCCGACTAGATCGTGGCCCTATCGATCGGACCGTCCTAGGTAGTGGTCGACCAATCGGACCGAGCAAGGCCGTGTCCCTACCGATCGGACACGCCGAGGCCGTAGTTCGACCGATCGAACATTCGAGGCGATGGTCCGACCGATCGGACCTGGCGAGGCTATGGCCCTACCGATCGGACACTCGCATCTTCAAACCTTATCTATACCCCCGAAACTCGAGATCCCGATATCTTGAGATCCTAAACCCCGAGACCTTGAAACCACGAGACCCTAAACATTGTTTCGATCGATAGGACCAAGTGTTAAGGCGATTATCCGATCGGACATATTTTTGTATTCGAAATAACACGTATATTGATTTGAAATAAAATATAAAATTATATAAACTAGCACTTATATTTATTTGGAATAACACTTCAAATTATATAAACTAATAATCATACAAATTTGGAATAACACTTCAAATTATATAAACTAAGACTTATATTGATTTGGAATAATAATTCAAATTATATAAACTAAGACTTATATTGATTTGGAATAACAATTCAAATTATATAAACCAAGACTTATATTGATTTGGAATAACACTTCAAATTATATAAACTAAGACTTATATTGATTTGGAATAACAATTCAAATTATAAAAATTAAGACTTATATTGATTTAGAATAACAATTCAAATTATATAAACTAAGACTTATATTGATTTAAATTTAAATGAGATTAATACTATTTGTATTTGTTCCGACCGATCGGACCGTCGTCGTCGAGCCGATAGTCCGATTGGTCGGACACTCGATTTTATAAATTTATAAAATTTTAAAGTTAATGGAAATGGTTAATTTAAATAAGATTAATACTATTTGTATTTGTTCCGACCGGTCGGACCGTCGTCGAGCCGGTAGTCCGACCGATCGGACACTAATTTTATAAATTTATAATTTTTTAAAGTTAATATAAATGTGAAATTTAAATGAAATAATAGTATTTGTATTTTTTCCGAGCGGTCGGAGCGTCGTTGACCCGATAGTCCGATTGGTCGGACACTAACTTGTTTGCTAGAATCCAAACCATTGTTTCTTCGCCACCAACATATTTCGATTCATTAGCGAAATCCCCGTTGAAATTGATGACAAATTATTTCCACTCATTTTCCATATTTCTTTTTATTTGGTGGTGGTAATGAAGGAGGATGATAAAAATGAACAAGAGTGAATAATTGAGATTTCAATTGTCGTGATATTTGAAATGAATTTGGACCTGATTTATTTCGGAGAAAATGTGTCATATTGGTCGGACACGTGATAATGCATACTGTGAAATGTGATATGGCATAATGATAAATTTATTCACGATAAAGTGTGTCCTATCGGTTGGACACATGATAGCCACACTTGAAGAGGTGATAGAACACACTGATAAATTTATTCACGAGAAAGTTTGCCCTATCGGTCGGACACGCGATAGGACACATCACAAAAAGGTGATAGAGAACATGTATTCATTTATTCACGAGAAAATGTGCTATATAGATCAGACACATGATAGGACGCACTTCAAAAAGGTTATATGACACACATGTATTTATTCACAAGAAAGTGTGCCATATCGATTGGACACATTATATGACACATTGCAAAAAGGTGATAGAGCACACAGTGGTATATTTATTCACAAGAAAGTATGCCCGATCGGTCGGGCACATTATAGGGACGTGCACGACCGATCGAGCACATGATATGGAACATGATAAGGCACGTGCCCTATCAGAATTGTGCCGATCGATCGAACCGTGATCGGACAGTGTTATTTCAAAGATAGTTATTTTTTAATCCAAAAATCAATCATTAATTGTACATAAATACATAAATAATTAGGGACAGAATAATTTTTAAAAAAAAGTAAGAATAATTAGTCTTTTTAGGTTAGATTGTATAGTCATATATAAAAAATGAATATAAATGTTTTTTACTTTATTAAATGAGTATTAAAAAATGGGCATTAGACCAACTGCCCCTTAATTAAAATATATCAAGAATTAAGCCTTTTATTTCAATTGGACAAATGCTCTAACGGCAAATACCCCTACTTTACTCAGCATCGAGCAGGAGTTCGGCCGCCTCCGCATCCGCCGCCGTGCACCACCGCTCTCCGACCGCCGGATTGCATCCCACCGAATCCGTACAAAGCAGACTAAGCAGGGTTTCGTGCCGAGAAAACTCGATTCCAGTCAACCAACCTTGTTGGATTTCGAGCAGAGCTTCAATTTTCGCGAGGCGATACTGGTTATCGTTGAATGAGGACAGTCGGAGAAAATTAACGGCGCTCGTCTTATTCGGCTATTTGAAATACGTGAGGCAATTTATATTTCTGTCGCTCAATTATTCGTGAAATTGCTTGAATTGTTATCCACCTGTTGCGGCGACAACACTATGTCTAATCGAATAATTAAGTTCAAGTTAATAAGTAATTCTGACATGATTATTATGAAATTACGAGGAAGCTTCCATGGATGATGAACTCCAGATTTTGACGCTTTTACAATGACCTTGCCGGGTGTTTATGCATCCTGTGTTGTAGGCAAACGTATGTAAAATGTGGTTAGGGCTTAGAATGAGCTAGCAATCATCTCCAGTTTTCAACTTTTTGGTTAGTCAAATTTTTACTAGTCAACTAAAATGACCAGATTAAAAACTTAATTTTGAGTTTGGGAATCAAATATAAACTTTGAAGAACAATTACAGGAGAGGCCAAATTGCAGTATGTTGTGTATTTTTTATTGTCTGATATATTGTATTCTACAGAAATTAGGCTCCGTCTAGCTTCTCATTTTGTCTTTGTAATGAACTTTTAGTTTGTCTAGAATAACAAATGCATTCGTTTACACCAGGATGTATTGATGTTTATGAATATAGTGAAATCTAAGTCTATTTTGTAATTTAACAAAGTATTTAAGCCAGCAAAGATATCGCTGTAAATTAAAATGGCATCCAACAAATGTGAATGACTGTGACCTCTGGACATCAGGTCTATGATTAAGTTTTGAAGCTTGTTAAATTAGCAATAGGATGGGAAGTTCATATTAGAAATCAGCCATTTGCTGTCTTTAATCTGCTTGTTTTCCTTGCCATTTAATAAATCAAAATTTCTTTTGAAGTGGTTTGTTCAGCAAGCATCCTAAATTGTGAACAAGAATTCCTGATGAAAAATTTCTTATTATGCTTCAGGTTTTATGCAAAGCATGGATTGCATGTAATATACATGTTTTAGATTCGCACCTTCCATGAATGTGGGTACGTGAGTGTTTTAATAAGATACATGCTAAACCACAAATGAAAGGTCATCAGGAATCTGCAGACTCTTCTGCTCCCATGGATGTTGATGTTGACCTTCGTGAAGTTTATTTTCTGATCATGCATTTTCTATCTTCTGGGCCTTGCCAAAAAACATTTGGGCTTCTTCATGAGGAACTTCTGGAGCATGAGCTCTTACCTAGAAGATATCATGCATGCTATTCAAGAAGTGATGCAGTCGGTTGGGGTGAAAATAATCATGGGACGTCATTTCCTTTGAATTATGATAATTTGATTGGAAGGTTAGTATAACTATAAAATCCATATTTCGCCTCATATTTAGTTTTCATAGGCAATTATATGAGATTTCCTATGATAGCTTGGTCAGTAGAAGTTATGAAAAAGAGGTCCGGTTGTATCTTTTTTTAGTGGGATTTTTTATATTTGATTAATCACTACCACGATACTATGTTTAACAATGTTATCTGGTACTCGCCTGGAAAATGAGGGAGGCTGAGAGGATCTTCTAGATCACAATTTTCCAGCAGTTATTCCCTCTGATATTAGCATTATCATCCTCAATATATTCTTTCTGCTTTAATGAAATGACTTAGTTTTTAAAATCATACATTTTCCTTAGTGTGCAAATGTGTTACTCCATTTTTACCAGGTACTCTCATATTGAAAAGGATCACTTGGTCAAGCTGCTCAAACAGATGATGCTGATGATATCTCCTCCATTACGGTGTATGAAGGGAAAAAGTTCTCCAAGTGCTGCAGATGTTCCAACCCTACTTGGAATTGAGTCCTTTTCTTTGCTGTCATGTATATATTCTTCGACCTTGTTTTCTCTTAATTACCCACTTCTGCAGCTTCTTTTGTGAAACAGTTTATGGAGCTTTTTTTCTCAGCAGCTTCTTTTTCCTGGTCAATGATGGATCACGTGTTAATGCAAACTTGAACACTTTCTAGCCTCTGGTGATTCATAAGAACAATTAGAAACTTACGGAACCATTAGATGTTTATATAGGGCTCAGTATGCATTTTCAATTTATGACAAAAGTAACTTGGTTATTGGTCATGCTTATGTCTAATCCCGAAGGCGAGCACTCTAGAATTGGTGACCATTTCCTATTTATATCTGTAGGAATATTGTGTCATTCAGTTGGTTTTCCCCATTCTCTTCCTATTTGAGAAGTCATTTTCTTCCTAAAAAGTAGTTCTTAGGAATATTGTGTCATTCAGTTGGTTTTCCCAGTCTGAGCTGGATAAAGTTTCAATCAATCATGTAGAAAAAGTTGATGCACAAGCTATCCTTAATCTCAAATTTAGCAACTAAATACTTTTTTTCCTTCCTGATTTTCTTACATGGCGTCTTTCTCATGGAGAATGTAAAACTGTTATATGGAAATTCATAATTGCTCACCACGAATTTATGAAATTAGAAATTACTGTCTCTGGCGCTTTAAGAAATAAAGATATGAAGTATTTTCATATTATGCAGGCGAAAGAAATAAAGTAAATAAGTCAGTGAAGAATTTACCATCTTTCTTGCGCTGGCCTCACATGCAAGCCGATCAGGTTCGAGGGCTTAGCTTTAGAGAAATTGGAGGTGGCTTTTCGAAACATCATCGTGCTCCATCTATTCGCGTCGCATGTCATGCCATTGCTAAACCATCATCTATGGTGCCAAAGATGCAAAACATAAAGAAGTTGAGAGGACACAGAGATGCTGTTTATTGTGGTGTGTACTCACTTCGGACTTTGCATGCACTCTTGGCATTTTGTAAGATGCACTTGCCAAATCCATACAAATTAACTCTGTATCTCATTATCCTCTATGCATCAGCATTTTGCCCCTTGGTAAAGCTATCTCTCTTTATCTTAACAGCATTTCACCCCATTCTTGGAGTCCTCTGGCATTTGAACTTTGTTCATACAAAATGTTGCCTATTTTTTTCAGTGTGTGTTTGCACGTGTTTTTTTAACGTGTAAACGGAATGAGCTTGGTTTGTTTCTCAACAGCTTACAATTTTGCAGCAATATTTGATCGCTCTGGTCGCTATGTGATTACTGGGTCAGATGATCGTTTGGTGAAGGTTTGGTCGATGGAAACTGCATTGTGCCTAGCTAGTTGCCGTGGACATGAAGTAAGTTGAAATCGATGCACTTGAGTTGTTCTATATATTGGGAAAAAAATATTTTCTCAAATTTATACTCTTTTAACTACTCTCTTCTAATTATTACCAGGGAGATATTACAGATTTGTCAGTCAGTTCCAATAATACCTTAGTGGCATCGGCTTCGAATGATTATACTATCCGAGTTGTGAGAATTAGTTCTTTAACAGCTTCAATTTAGTCTCTTACCTATACAAGCTGAATTACTGTATTATGCAGTGGCGTCTCCCAGATGGATACCCTATTTCAGTTCTTCGCGGACATACTGGAGTTGTTACTGCAATTGCCTTCAGTCCCAGGCCTAATACTCCCTATCATCTTTTATCGTGAGCCTCATATTAAACTTGATCTCTGCTTTAAGTTTTGAGTGCCATTTTTTAAGAGGTATCATTGCATCATTTTAAAGAGAACATTGATAGCAGCTATCATAATTATCTCTCTATTAAAGAGAGATAACATAAACCACTCAAATTGATGAACTAATTCTTTTCAATATAAATGCTACTCTACCTTAGACTGACAACTCAGCTTACCTTATTTACTAGTATCTTTTTTATGTCAATAGGTCATCTGATGATGGATCATGTCGGGTATGGGATGGTAGATACTCCCAGTCTCGTCCTCGTGTTTACATCCCTAAGCCCACAGATACTGTTACTGGTTAGATGGTGCACTGTTTATTTGGTACTTTATGCTAACAGCTAGTTGTATTGGGCTTACATAATTCTATTTAGCAGGACCAAGCAGTTTCCCTCCATCTAGCGTGTCATTGGCCACTGCTTTGCCTTGCCATCAAATATTGTGTTGTGCATATAATGCCAATGGGACTCTCTTTGTTACGGGGAGCTCTGATACTTATGCAAGGGTATAACTAAAGTTTTCCTGTTTATGCTATGTTTCTGGACTACTTGTATATTAATGTGCCACCCTGCCAACTTTATCTCCTTATGTTCATTCACATTTGCTTATTGGTGAACATTGTGTGAGTATCTTTTGACATCTTATCCGTCCATTGGTTGTGCTTTCTGGTATGCCCTTGTTTGCATATGCCATGCTAGAGTATAGTTGTCTAATAACATTTGGATTCTGGAAAAAATATTTAGCACCTTGTACCCACATGGAGTTCCATGATGTGGTGTATAAATGTTTGGTTTAGTCTGCTCTTGTTACTATTATACTTCTATAAATGTTGGCCTAATAATAATATAATATATTAGCATAAGCGAGATGTGAAGAAAAATCTCCTTGTAAGCAGGTTTGGAATGCTTGTAAACCCAGTTCAGATGATCCTGACCAAGTTATTCATGAAATTGACATACTAGGTGGCCACGAGAATGATGTCAACTATGTGCAGTTCAGGTGTGTAAGATATCACTTTACAACCCTGGAAATTTTCATGGTCTTAAGTCTTAACTTCTTCCTTTTGTGCAGTGGATGTGCTGTGTCTTCGAGATCTTCTCCATCTGATTCCTTCATCGAGGATAGCATTCCGAAGTTTAAAAACTCCTGGTCTATCTCTTATTTAAGTTATTTAAGTATCTGCAAGAACTATATTCACTTCACCTTTGTGCTGGTTTTAGACTCCAAGTTAGCTTCTTTGTTACTCTAACCTGTCATTTCAAACCTTATATCAGGTCTAACCATGATAACATCGTCACCTGTTCACGCGATGGCAGTGCAATCATATGGGTTCCTAGATCAAGGAGATCTCATGTTAGTGCTTCTAGGCCCTTTAATTTTCTAAAGCTCAATGCATGATTATCAGATCATTGCTGTTGATACCATATTCATACATTTCTTGCTTGTTTTTCCTCTTTCGAAACATCATTTTCCTTTTAGGGAAAAGCTGGACGTTGGATCCGGGCGTACCATCTTAAAGTTCCTCCTCCACCTATGCCTCCTCAACCACCTCGAGGAGGTCCACGCCAGAGATTGCTTCCAACTCCACGCGGTGTGAATATGATTGTATGGAGCCTGGATAATCGCTTTGTACTTGCTGCTATAATGGGTATTCTATTTCATATGAAAATCTTTTCTTCAATTCTGCATATCTGTTTGCACGCCTAAGATGACATTGTGCCAATTTTGTGGGCCGTAGAGTAAATACCATTGTTCCCATAGTGGTGTGAAAATGAGAGGAATATGGATTCTAGAATCTTCATTTTATCTATAGAGATTTCTACTGTAGCTGAACTAATCATCGATTCATCATATACTTATGAATTGGGTTTCTAATCTTGTAGATGTCCCTAACCTGACAGCAAGTTGTTAGGCCCTTCCATCTTTATGTGCAAACATGTTCCCTTTTTTGGTAGTGTAGCTGGGGCATTGATTGGTCCAGTCAAAAGATTTAGATTTGTATAGTGCCACCACAGACTGGGAATTTGATGGCTACTTATATTTTGTTTCTATACATGGTTAATGTAAAGTGGTGCTCTTAAAATGCCACAATATTTTTTCTGAAAAGAAGTTAGTCCTTGCTTTATTTCAGCAGTTTCTCTTTACTTCTGATGTTGTGTATATATTAAAACCATGGGCTGAGTTGTCTCTTTTGCTTAATGTTGCAAGTTTTATTCTATTAGCCTATTATCTTTTTGGCATGTGGGTAGTGGACATGCATGGATACACCAAATTGAAAAAGATGGTATTGATTTCTAACAAGATTAACTATTCTTTTCATTGCAAGATGTTCTGAGAATGTGATGAAGCCCCTATTTGTCGTTTCAGATTGTTGTTGGCATCGCTTTTATTCATTTCCTCGAGTCTATTTTGATCTCATTTTAATTTTCAACTCATTTATAAATTGAAGAAAGATATTGATGTAGGATGCCCAATTGATGCAGGATTCCCCAACCCTAAGGGCCCCACTATCTAACTAATTTCCTTCTATTATAGTAGGATTACTTTTAATATTTTCTTTAGACTCGTGCTGCCAATTTAAAACCCTTTTTATCAACTTGTGGAGACATCTTTTTTGCTTCTATTATCTTTGTAACTTTGAGGCTGGACCTTTTTTCAGGTTAAGGTTTTCTCTCATAGTCTCATTCATTATGGACGAATCTTCTGCTGCACCAGAGACATTTGTAGTTTATTGGTCTAGAATTCTGTAATTATAATTTCTGAAGTTTTTGTGCAGATAACAGGATATGTGTATGGAATGCTAGTGATGGCAGTTTGGTGCACTCTTTGGCTGGCCATACAGCATCTGTACGTATAAATGAACTACTATTTATGCATCATATTGGCACAGCAACACATTGCTTGGCTTTTAGTCTTTGAAAAAACAAACAAATATTTGGTTTGAGATTTTTTTTTTCTCCTTTTCTCCAATAGCTGTAAGTGTATACTTAAGGCAAACCTCAAAGTCTGTTTCATCTAAAATGGAAACTAATCATCCCTGGATTACTGTCAGAACTGCTTAGGTTTATCAGTTTTCTGATAATTTCTGTTTGGGCATGTTCTGTCAATAACCAAGAAAAGATTTGGCTGATTTTAGTGTTAGTATGCTCATTTTTTTTCTTTTCTTTTTGGGTGCTGTAATTTGACAGACATATGTTTTGGATGTCAATCCTTTCAATCCAAGAATTGCTATGAGTGCTGGGTATGATGGCAAAACGATATTGTGGGATGTAAGTTAATAATGCCTTTATTTCATGCTTTTCAACATCTTTCTGACACTACCTTTGTGTATCTTAATACTTCCTCTATGTTGTAGATATGGGAAGGCACTCCTATAAGAGTGTACGAGATAGGTGGGCGCTTTAAGTTGGTTGATGGAAAGTTTTCACAGTAAGCCAGGCTAACCTTTTCTCTCTGCATTTGAGTTTATTTATGAACGCTGCCGTAGTAGTTAGTTCTACCTGTCTATCTATGTGATCTAACTTCTAACAATAAGAACCTTATGCTTATACATTTAAATTCAGTAATTTTAGTTTAGTGTCTCTACATTATCCAAAAATATTTTCGACTTTAGTGTGGTTTTAATCTTGTGCTGTATTTTTTTTTTAATCTTTGTCGCCCTTTCATGTTCTTTTTATTTTCCAGTTGTATGAATGTATAGCTTTGTCCTTGCCAATAAACTTGCTGTTTTCTCTAGGGATGGCACATCAATCGTGCTTTCAGATGATGTTGGACAAATATATTTGCTGAACACCGGTGAAGGAGAGTCCCAGAAAGATGCCAAGTATGATCAGGTATATGGATGGGACTTGGGTTTCTTCGACTCCAACATAATGATTCTGACTTTGTGTATATAATTTACAGTTCTTCCTTGGGGATTACCGCCCACTTGCCCAGGACACTCATGGGAATGTTGTTGACCAGGTGAAGCTACATTCTGTTGTTCTAGTTCTTTTGGAGCTCCACTATATTTTTTATTTTATACTCCTATCTTCTCTCTAATAATTCTTTCTCAGATGCCTAATCACTGGCGCTGTTTGGTCCTATATTTACTTGCTGGTCAACAATGCCAACTAAATAGTGACTCCATTTATGAATGAATTTCTCCTATAAATTTGATATTGTTTCTCACAACTACCATTTGTCTTTGAATAATCATGTCATCTTAGGTTTTCTTGTTGCCAATCTAATGTGTTGTTTTAATAGTTTTTGCCTTCCTCTTACATCTGGTTTTATCTTTCCTCAAGTTATTTTAGATGTAAATGCAATATCACGAACTTGTTTACACTCACGTTTTCAATTTCATATATACGACGAGAATAAATCTACTTGAAATGCTGCAATTGCGGACTAGGTGATAAAATTGTTGTTCCGTCTTTATTGTTTTCAAGTTTGGAATATTTAATGAATGATGTTATAAAAGGGTATAGTTCAATCAATGGTTAGTCTTAAACATCTTATTCTTCGTGTTTTAACTAAGATCTCAATTTGCCGGATCTGATGCAGGAGACACAGCTTGTACCATATATGAGGAATATTCAAGATCCTCTATGTGATTCGAGTATGTCATGATTCTTTTATCTCACATGTTACTTCTTTTTCTCTGCAATACTTCTGTTTCAAAGATAATGTGCTAATGGTTTGGTTTAACGCACCCTACGTACTGATATCACAGGCATGCTTCCATACCCAGAACCTTACCAAAGCATGTATCAGCAACGGCGGCTTGGTGCACTGGGAATTGAGTGGCGTCCTTCATCCATTAAATTTGCGGTTGGTACAGATATTGGGATGGGCCAAGAGTTTCAGATACTACCTTTACCAGATCTGGATGCAGTACTTGAACCACTGCCAGACTTTGTGGATGCTATGTATTGGGAGCCGGAAAATGATGTTATACATGATGACAATGACTCAGAATACAATGTCACCGAAGAGAATTTTAGTGAAGAGCAAACTTGTCCTAGTGATAGCAACTCTACTGATTCGGCATGTAGCGAAGAAGACAAGGCTAGACGACACCCTAAAGATAGTGCGCGTCGATCAAAACGGAAGAAGTCTTTGTTTGGAGTAAGTCAATTGTCCAAATACTATATTTGAATGTGTGTTGGTTTTTCTAACCTGCATGATTGTTCTCAGGTTGAGCTGACAACCGCTTCTGGTAGACGGGTTAAGAAGAGAATCCTGGATGAACAAGAGGGAACTTCATCGAGAAGTAAAAGATATAAAAAATCAAAACATTCTAAGAGGACCTCCAGAAAGAAGTCTTCCAAGTCAAAGTCATCGAGACCTCAGAGAGTTGCCGCACGTAATGCTATCAATAACTTTATCCAGATACCTGAAACTTCAACAGATGAAGAAGACCTTGAAGATGGTTCAGCAATTGAGACTTCAGAAAGTGAGTCATCCTTGGATGGTTCCTCCATTGAGGGAAAAGAACAAAATGAAAGCTTGTTCGATGTGCAAAGAGAATACCCAACATCTTCAAATAAATCTGAAGAGTTATTCAAAGCTTCTCTAAGCCAACCTGATAGCCAGATCATTGGCGGAAACAAGAAAAAATTGGTACTTAGATTTTCTCTTCATAACCGTAACCCACCTACACTAGCCGAGAACCTTGCCGGTCTATTGGATAGTCAAAATGCTAATGCATCTTCAAGTGTGAGAGCTTATGAAGAAAACCCTGAAGACAGGGTCAATTCTGTATCAGGGGATCTAGCTTCATCTTCTGCCTCTATGGTTGATAAGGAAAGATGTGAAAGTCATAAGAGACAACCCAAAGATAATGGAAAACCAATAGAAGCTAGCAATGAGTTGACTGATGCCAATGTGAGTTTGGAAATGTCCAAACCAGGCACATCAAATGGAACAGAGTTAGGAGACCTCATGTCAGTGAGTGTTCATGCTGCGAGAACTAATGGATGCATGCAATTTGATGACAACTCTGATGTGCTGAACAAGAATAATGGTGGTGCACAAACAGATTTATCTACTTCTGATTTTCATGGATCCAGTAGCCTCACAGTTGATGCAAAAAATTCTTCGGAACCTCAAAGTAATTCCAAAAAGAAACTCACCATAATAAAGATAAAATCGAGGATAGTTCCAGGGGACTCTCCAATACATCCAGGAAAGAACCGTTCATATGCTGCCACAGAAGGTGCTGCGGTCGGGTCAACATCTAAAACTGTTGAGGAAGGACCAGTTTTAGGAGTGTCCATGGCAGACAATTGTTCAGATAAACCAAATCATAGTCCAAATTTCCATGTAAATGGTGATGAATTTTACGATGGTAGTCCAAATGCCAGCTTCTATAATGAAGAGGCAGAAGATGAATCTCCGGACTTGGCCACTGATTCAGCTCGTAGAGCTAGATCCTTGAAGTTAAAAGCTACATCTCAAGGGATCAGTCTTGCTAACCATACTTCAGAGATGGGTGTCGACTATCTGCAACCAGGTACATCACGAAGTGCAGAAAGATCCTCCAGTAGAACTGCTGCAAATTCTCTATCAGAGGTATCCAAATATGCTGGAAGATCCAAGTCTTCAAGTGATAAGAGAGAAGGTTACCACAAGGGTGACACAAGTTCTCTTGTTGAAAGAAACCACCAAATAGCCAAGAAAATTAACTGGCTGTTGTTGTCAGAACAGGAGGAGGGATATCGCTACATCCCTCAGCTAGGGGATGAAGTTGTGTATTTGCGACAGGTATAGCCGTGTATGAATTATTTTGAGTTCAAATTTATTCTTCTTTAGATACTGAACTTTAATCATAAATAATTTGCAGGGCCATCAAGAGTACCTAGAGCTCAGCGGGACACGGCAGTCTGGTCCTTGGGTGAAGCATAGAGAAGCAATTAGGACTGTTGAAGTTTGTGTGGTTGAAAATCTAAAGTATACGCCACGTCCTGGTTCTGGAGAGAGCTGTTGTGAAATAACACTCAGATTCACAGATCCGTCTTGTAGTATAGTTGGCCAAAAGTTTCGGCTGACACTACCTGAACTGGACTTTCCAGATTTTATTGTTGAAAGGTTATGGTATGACACAGCTACTGGCCGAAGCTGGACAACTAGGGATAAGTGCCTCGTGTGGTGGAGAGATGATAGTGAGCAAGGTGGCACTTGGTGGGAAGGCCGCATTGTTGCTATCAAAGATAAATCTGTTGATTTCCCTGGAAGCCCATGGGAAAGGTATCATGTTAAATACGAGAATGATAATGCTGATCCCCATCCTCACTGCCCATGGGAACTTCATGATCCAGATAGGTTATGTGAACCGTCTAGAATTTGCTTCGAGATTAAAGAGAAGATGCTAAATTCTTTAACTAAGTTATTACGGAGAGCTAGTAAAGACAAGGTCTACCCTTTTCCTTTTTCCACTATTTGTGTCTCTTCTTACTGGCTTTCTGTTGGAGAATAATTGTGCTATTTGAATATGTTTCTGATGTTACAGGATAGATATGGCATCATCAAATTGAACGAAGTTGCACAGAAGTTGGATTTTGTGAACAGGTAATAGCAAACACTAAACATTTATGTTACGTTTTCAAACTCCAGATGCTTAATGATGAATTGTTTCAGGTTTCCTGTTCCATTATCTCCCGAGATTATCAAGTCAAGGATAGAAAATGACTACTATAGGAGCGTGAAGGCTATGGAGCACGATGTCGAGGTACTGCTAGAAAATGCTAACATTTACTTTCAGAGAAATGCAGAACTTCTAAGGAAAATGAACCGCCTATCAAGCTGGTTCACTGAAATCTTTTCTGACCTGTAACGGTCTGCCTTTCTTCTCCACTATTATGCCTTTTGGTAGCCTACAGCTGCATTCTTGGTGGTGAAAAATAAAACACCACTGTTATCTACTATACGAGATGTTCAAAGAAATACAGTCCGATTTTTCTATCACGATAGGGTCTTTAGTGGTCTCAAGCTTCTGCGGGTTGAACTTATCAGCTTATATATACAGTGACGTTACTAACTTGTAAGGATTGCATTATCTACTAATTATAACTTTCCTCCTTGTTGCCTCTTTGTTTGATTGCTGTATTTTTCATCCAATTGTGATTTGGGATTCTATATTACTCTTTTAGCACTCACTCTTAAGTAATGAGGTGAGATGTCCCAAAAGACTTGTGAAATAGAAATTTCTCTTTTTTGCATTCTGTTTCTGCAAGTTTTTCTATATCTTCATGTCTATACAGAAAGAAAAAGGGGGGAGAAAAAGGGAATGACGAAGAATACACAAAAATTAGAGACTGGTTAAACTTGTGCCCCAATGTCTTCGTCGCCTTCTTCATCAGACCTCGATCCAGTATCAGCATTCTGAAACAGGTAAATGTTCTTGATTCTTAGCTTTTTGATCAATTTCTTGCTTCATACAACTACTGAGAAGTATTGTGATGAAATAAATACCTGATAATGATGCCTAATGTTGGCCTGTAGTGCTGCTAGGATCCTAATTAATATGTACATAGGAACAAGTATACCACTGGCCTTAGCTATAACCACCTGCAATCCATGTCGAAAATACCGCTTCAATTTTTTGTTTTTTCTTATTTTTTGGAGCAATTTAGGAAGCTATGGTAAGAAATTTAGTAGAAAATTAGCAACTTACTGTTAGAAGTGAAAAAGGGTAAGCCCCTGATCCTCCAGTTACAACAGCAACCAAATGTTCTGTCAGAAGCAGAGCTGTGAACTGCATTTTTGAGTCAATGAGAGAGAGAGAGAGAGAGAGAGAGAGAGAGAGATTTATGGGTGCCTACAGACTGACAAATTGAAAGGAAGCTAGTGTGAATCTATAATGTGAAATAGGATACTTTTCCAAATTTATGAGCTAATAATGCAACTTCCAACTGTCTCCATGCATATAATTTTAGCAAATAATAAGTGAATAATAATTCAGTAAAAAAGGACTCACAATTAGAGCCAATGTTCTGCAGCAAGAAGCACTTGTATCAGCTCCAGATTCTTCACTCTCGCTATCACTTTCTTCTTCTTGCTCATTTATTGGCACTTCCAGACTTCCCCTGTTGTCAAAGATAGCGTTATTATATACGAATTACTTCTGATTATTAATTCCATATATGGACCTTATTATTGTATTTGACTACATAATTAATGATACATAATAGAATATAGATTGATACAATAAAATAAGAACTATTGAAACCTTATCTGATGTTCGCTTATGTTTTCTTTCTTTCTAAAAACCAAATTAAATAAGAAAAACATAGCATTAATCTTCAATTATTGGCCTCAAATTGGCAAATAAAATATTATGCCTAAACAAATTCTAGGATTGCAGTCCAAGAACAAGCCGGTGATTTAAAAAAAAGAAGAAAAAACAAAACTAGGATTTAAGAGTTCGTACATTTTAGTTCAAAAGAAGATTTATTCTAATCTTTACAGTATAATCTAGAGAGAGAGAGAGAGAGAGAGAGAGAGAGAGAGAGAGAGAGAGAACCTTATTGTCACTGTTGCATCAATTAACTGCGTTTTCTTCGGTGGAGGAGATATGTAACCAGGTTCAAATTTCTGCAATTTGATCATGAAAAAAGGGGAAAAAGGTACTTTTGGTCACAATTATATGAATAAAACTAAAAACACTTTTCATTTAACTATTGAAATCATAATCAGGAAATGAAAAAAGTGTGTGTGTGGGGGGGAGGGGGGGGGGAGATGATAATTATAAATTGGACATAGAAGTAGATAAGAACACATAATGTTGCCCCATTCTTGCCATAGCAATAAAGAAAGCATTCAAACCCATATTTTAGACTTGTTCATACTACACGAAACTCAGTTCGGATTGCGACACTACATAGACATCCACTTCGAATAGCGATTACATATTTATCTCATCATTTAAAAATTACTATATATATAAAAAAACTCTCTGTTCAATTAGAAGAAATAGAAGCGATCACAAAGAGAACGAGACATTCATGGAAAAGGACAGCAAACTTTGAAGCCCAGCAAAACTAGTTTGGAAGAAAAAAGGAATATGAGAAGCTCCGAAATAGGAAAACAACTCAAACACGACTTCTAACACCAGAAAATTCAAAATTACATCAACAATAACAAGAATTCCAATTTTTAAAAAAAAAAAAATTAAAATTCATCAAACATACCTGCAAGCAAATTTCACAAGTTGTGTCCCCCTTTTCATCACACCATCTCTGCACGCAGTCTCTGTGTGCAAACTGATTCAATGATCACATAAATAAATTCAAAAGTGTTCTTGAAAAATATATATATATTATGCATATATGTATACCTTTACAGTCCCAGAACAAGAACAAGGAGTTTCTAGACTTTTGCAGCTTTCAAATTCTTCTTCATGGCAAATTCTGCAGATGGAAACTGGAGAAGAAGATGGCCTCGAATCATCTACGAACAATACAATCTCACTCATGCTTTCTCTTTTTTTCTCTTTCCTCACAAAATAATAAAATCTGTAATAAATTCTTTGATCAGGCTGTTTTTTCTGTTACTCTTCAAGGCTGTTTTGCGTCTCTCTCCAACTTCTCTCTCTCTCTCTTGCGTTTTCAGATAGTTCGGCTTCGGTCTCGTCTTATGTAAGGAAAATTCGGAGATGAGGAATTCCCAACAATACCCTTTTAATAATATGATTAAAAATTGATTTAGGTTTAATTGAAGACGCGGTGTGGCGTTAATTTGACCATATTTTCATGTGCTATTTAGGCCACATTGACTTTATTAATTACTTTGAAATTTCATGAAAATGTTTTCAACTTCAGTAATTAATGCTTGTTTCTTGGTCAATATCTTCCTAATTAGACATAATTAGTTAGGTTCTAGGTTTTTATTATTTGTTACGTTACGAATATTCTTATTATATAATGTTCGTTCATTATCATTGTTTCACGCTAAGAGTTTGGTAATTGGCATAGTTTATGCGATATTTGGTATATTATTGACCCTACTTAAATTTTATATATTTAAGTAATATGCATAGCAATTCATATTCATTAAAAAATCTTTAAAATATTTATAGGTAAAGAGATTTTAAATAATGAGCTATAATAAATTAAGCCCCTATTAAAAGTGAAAAGGATACTAGGCACAACTATCAAGGGGTTAAAAGTTGATCTCTTTTGACCTTGTGTAATTAATTAACCGTTATCGAACTTTTTGCAACAATACACGTACAGAGATGGATCCAAGAATAAAATGTGAGGGAAGATGGAGGGAACATAAAAATATTTATAAATTATTTACGACAAAATGAGTTTACGGACAATTTAACAGAACGCAACATACCCTTGCATCCACCTACTTATATTGAGTACAAAGTTTATTTTGAAAAAAAAATATATTAATGTAATCATTATAAATAAACTCTTTTTCAGTCTCAAAATTCTTGTCCATTTTATTTTCGTCGCGATTTTTAAGGAAATTTATTAGTTGTGTGTAAAATTATATAAAGTTGTGAATCCCATAAAACTAAAAAAATTGTGCGGAATAATTTGCTTAAAATGGAAAGTGAACAACAATTTTAGGACGATCCAAAATGGCATAAAAGACAAGAATTTTAAGACGGAGCTAATAATATAGTTGGAAAAAGTTGGGAATCATTATGCATTCCTTTGAATCTTTTAACCTTTTCTTATTTTTAGGCTTTATGTATTTTGAATTGTAGCTTTTGTAAGTTTGAATGCGAGGTGTATGATTACCGGATTAACGGCTCCCAAAATTATACCAGAAATTTAAATTTGTGGGCCCGTTAATTGAAACGCGCTCTCAACCGCCCTCCTAACTCGATGGCCCAGGATTCCGCGGGCCCACTAGCAAATATTAGGCCCAAAGTTTTGGGAATCTATATTACATAAAATAAACAGATATTATAAATTAATGTAAAAACACTGAGATATATATTAAATACTTAAAATGGTTCTTGATATATATATATATATATATATATTTAAAAAATACAAAAAGGTATAAATTTTACGTGAAAATGTTAAGTGGATAAGCTAATGCAATTGGGGTGCATAAGTATGGGGATATTATGGAGTGCTGACTTTTGGTGCTTATCATTGTCCTTGCCTCTCGTTCTTATCGCTTCTTCCTTTCTCTCTCTAACTTCTCTCTCACTGTCAAGTGGTTAATTAGGTGGACTGATCTAGATTCTAAATAACGCTACATATTATGATATAATTGTGATTAGGTGGGCTGTTAAGACTGCTGTCCTCAAAGCCTAACATCTTATAACCAATTTGGTAGACATAATAAACTCCTTAATTAAATTAAATTTAATCATACACTACTTAGTACCATAATTGTACAATTACGTTGACTGAAACTTCATAGAAATATATTATCCATATTTAATAGTTTGATTAATTTAATATTCTCCCAAGTATCTAATCATTATATGAAATATATTATCCATATTTTATAATTTGATTAATTTAATATTTTCCCAAGTATCTAATCATGAAAAAATTGAAATTCAAAATTTGCTTATGAGTATTATGATCGGCGCCTTTAAAGAAAATCAGAAAAGTGTGATCAAGGCCCAAATGTATATATATTATTATACGGACCGGACCAAAGATTGGGCTTTAGCTAAAGCCCATATTATCACATAAGTTTCGGCCCATTTGAATTATTATTACTCCCTCCGTCCCATCCGACTTTGTTTTGTTTGGTTTCGGATATGGATATTTTGGTGAGTGGGTGGTTGTGTATAGAGGAGTAGATGATTGTATGTAGAAAGTGGAAGTTTGTGTAGTAATTTTTTTTTTTAAGGAAATAAGACAAGTGGGATCGCCTTGGGAAAGTGAATACAAAATAAGTAGGGCGGGACGGAGGAGTAATATTTTCTCTTAAAAAAAATGTCAATTAAATGGATATAGACCTGAAAATTGACCCATTTCTACTATCGTTTAATCTCAATAATTCAGACTAATCGGGCAGATCTTTTAGTGGAAAGCAAGTGGCATGGACCCCATGATGGCTTTACTGGGCCTTATGTTTGAAATATTAACTAAAAGATAATTTATTTTGCGGAGCACTTCAATGCAGTGATGTTACCCCAGACGTATACATTCCTTCAAATGCATATCCACATAGTCAAGTTTCAACGTCATCATTAATGGGATAATAGCATTTTTGGTATCATATTTTTTTTTACTTGTGATTTTTCATAACTTTTAATACTGCGTTTTTGGTTCCGTAACTTTTAATATAGCATTTTCACTCCCGCATATTTAATTATTTGTAATTTTGATCCCTTAACTTTTTAATCTGACATTTTAGTCTCATATCTTTCATTTACTTGCGGTTTTAGTCCCATAATTTTTCATTAATAGTTAAGGGACCAAAATCTCAAGTAATTGAAAGATATGAGATCAAAAACACATCATTAAAAGTTATGAGACCAAAATCGCAAGCAAATAAAATATATAAGACTAAAACGCAGCATTAAAAATTATAGGACCAAAATCGCAAGTAAAAAAGAAAGATACGAACCGAAAACACCAATTTCCCATCATTAATTATAAACTTGGATCTTCCTTGTTTGCTGCCACTACTGAAAAATCTTCTATATATGTATACAAGCAAATGAATAATTGGTTCAAACTTAGGCCTGAAAAATTCTATAGAGAGAGAGAGAATTAATGTCTGTGAAGGAGAAGAAAGTAGTGGTGGCGGTGGACGAAAGTGAAGAAAGCATGTATGCGTTAACATGGTGTCTCACCAATCTTGATCACAATCCAAACACCACCTTAATTCTCCTCTACATAAAACCTCCTCTTTCTTCCTACTCCTCTCTACATGTCGCAGGTAATTATTTTTCTAAACACATTATTAGTTAAGTTGTAAGTTGTATGACACACCTTTTATTATTATTATTATTATTATTATTATTATTATTATTATTATTATTATTATTTTCAGAGTATATATTTGCCGGAGACGTGATTGCAAGCATGGAGAGACACAGCAGGGATTTGGCGAATTCGGTGATGGAAAGGGCTGAGGCAGTTTACAAGAGATTCAACACTACAGTATGTGGTTTGCTATCTTGGAAATTAATTATTATTATATAATTCTTTGAAATTAATTAATTAATTTATTAACAGGTAAGAGTGGAGAAAAAAGTTGGAAGTGGAGATGCTAAGGATGTAATTTGTGTAGCAGCTGATAAACTTGGTGCAGACATACTAGTCATGGGAAGCCATGACTATGGTTTCTTCAAGAGGTCTCTCTCTCTCTCTCTTCTCCTCTCTCTTAATATTTTCAAGAAGATTAATTAGTTATGTTATATTCTTAATTGCAGGGCGCTCCTGGGGAGTGTGAGTGATTATTGTTCAAAGCATGTGAAGTGCCCATTAGTGGTAGTAAAACGCCCCAAGACAACCTAGGATGATATGCGATTATTTGGTGGAGGGACACTTTTCGCGTTTCGCTAGTTTTATGTTTTACGGACTATACAAGAGATTGATGGTGATGAATACTATGATAGTTTTATTTCCTTAGGTTGTTTTGTAAATGAACAAGATTGATACAGTATGCAAAATTAAGTTGTCGATTAATCCTAAAAATAGCACTTTAGTAATTTAGTTAATCCATCATTTCCTAAAACCGGACTGGCAAAAGGGTAAATTTGCTCTCGTTGAGAGTCGAACTCAAGACCTCCCGCTTACTAAACGGGTGCTCTAACCAACTGAGCTACGAGAGCTGATATTATAATTTTATATAATTTAATAAAATAACACAAATCATAGCTACTATACTCGATGTATTTGCCGAATGTCATAAGTGCAATCCGGCTACCGGTATGGACCTATGTGTGAGTCTATTACTTATAATTAATTCATTTTATTTTGCATTTATTTGTAGTTTGCAGAATATTATACAAGAGTAGAAGTTATTCGGTGCGCACACTTCAATAACAATTGCATGGATTATATTTGTCATAAAAAAAATTCTCAATATATTTGTTTTATCTTATTCAATCGGAATTTCACAAGAGAAACAACTAACATCTCTCATTTATTTAAACCTCTAGTTCTAAAATCTGTCAAACATATCTCGTCTCTCAGCAACATAATTAACTTAGAGAAACATCATAACAATGACTAGAAAAAGTGCAGAATCTTCATTAAGTAACAAGAGAAAATTTATATGAATAATTTTGCATGTACATGAGTAAGTAGTAGCTTCATTACATTCAAATCTATATATAATATGCTGTTATGTATCTGTATTTCCTGCAGGTGAATGATACTGCTTTGCAATTTCATCATCTCCCTGCAGCAATCTTTGTTGGACAAACTTTCTTGAACCACCATTCAATCCTCTCTACTTCAAGATTACATATCTTGACCCTCTTATTAGCAGTACTTCATCATGCTGTTCTCTTGATTAAGGAGATCTTCGTCGGGTCACCGCCCCACTCCTCAAACACGACCAACAAATTCCCGCTCGGTTTCAGCCATGAACGCGGAACATGGTACCTAATTAACATCAATCATCAACCAAGTAAGACTGGTGTTGGCCTAAACAGAAAAATACAAGCATGATCAATTTGGCCTTCTGTTAAACCTCGATAAAGTAAGACTAAAATAATGTTCGATAAAGTAATAACCTTGTTAAACGAATATTTTTTTTTCCGGTTTCAAGGTTATTACTTTAAAGAGGTTTAACTGTACCATCTCTGAGAGGGCTCATTGCAGTATCTCAGGCATTTCTTCTCGGAGAAAGTGCCCACATAGTTGCAGCTTCCGCAGCTTCCTTTTGCTATGTATGCTGGCCAGTGTCTCCCTAAGCTCTGCCCGTTTATCCATATCTCGCCTTTGCTCATGCTCGCCATGTCCAAACCCAACGGCTCGTCTCCGTCCGGCGCGTCTACAATAGTCTACGAACAAAGAAACAATATTTCACACTCCCATCTTGCTATAACTTGCTCCATCCATCCCATTATTTCTGACTCGGTTCCAATTTGTCTAAAAAATTAATACTCTCTCCTACTTTTCATATTCTCTCTCATACTTTATTCATTCTATCATTATCTTACTCATATTCTCTTTTCTACTTTATCATCTACCCTCTCTCTCTCTGACTTAATCATCTAATTTTTTAATTCCTGTGCCGAAAAAAATGAGTCAGAAATAATTGAACGGAGGGAGTACTAGATTGAGTCTTTTTATCCCTTCATTCTAACATGTTTTCAGACCGGTCGGTTACCTTGTACCATGTTAGAGGCTGCTTTTGTGCAAGGAGGGACCCTTGTGTCCAGTCGACCGAAGAACTTCCTGTGAGCGTAGATAGGCTAAGCGTTTCACCTCTCAAACCGGCCTATTATCCATGTAGAACACACAAAGTGTTAAGATTTTAGGGGGAAATCACCTTCTTCCTTTCATTAGCCTAAAATTCTTTTATTGTAAGAGAATGATGCTTATGGTTTTTTTCTTGCTTGGTTTTTCGAACTCGATATGTTATCCGAAGTGAGGAAGAAAAACTAACCTTATAAGACCAACTTTGCTTTGTCAAGTCTCTTGTACCCTCATCGAGTCCCTTCAAAGAGACCGGGCCAAGAACTCCTGCATTCCACCTCTCGTAGTGCAAACCGACGTTCTGAGATGTATAGAAAAAAAACCGTGTTTTAAAATGCTCGATTTTTCTACAACGTAGCATGAGAAGGATGTTTCACTCACCGGAAGGCCAACGGCTACACTAAGTAAGGAAATTTTGTTGACTCCAGCTCTCAGATTTACACTGCTGCTGTATGACAGTTTAGTATCATCCAAGCCTCCGAATATGGATCCTGTCGTATTAGCCAGACCGCGTCTAAGTTAGCTTATATGAATAGAGAGGAAGATTAACAAAACAAGAAGTTATAATTAATTACCTGCTAATTTTCCATTGACAAAAACATGCAAGGCATGGCCAGCTGACATGACTGTGAGAGAGGGCCATTCTCCACTCTTTAGAAATCCTTCACCCGAAGCTATATTTACACTGTGAAAACAATTTGTATTGAAATGAATGATTGTATAATATTTTGCTGCCTAAATGGTGTACTAAAAACTAGAATTGATTGACTTACTCCGTGAGATACCACAGATAATCAGAGGAGTCTCTTGTAACATTCACTTGCTCCCACAAGCCCGACATGGCGAGTGTATCGCTCTCATCAGCTGAAGGCGTCTCTTCGTTGTACGATTGCCAGCTCAATCCACTGCCCACCGGTACCATCTTCGGTTGGGAGCTTTTCGAACTAATCTGCACCCAAATAAATGCCGAATATCAACATTTTAGATGCTAATCAAACATCATTTTCTTCTTGAAAAATAGCACGGTTTGAGGTTTTCTTACTCTTGCGGTGTTGTAAACTACAGTCTTGCAGTCGGGCAGAATGCTGATCGACCAAGGGGAAGATCATACTGCGTGTTTCCAAAGGTCAGCTTCGTAGAAGATGAAGGGTCGTAGTTTGAGAGGAAAGCAGAGCAAGCCCCGGCCTTTGATCTGAAGACGTGAACCTCTTGATTTTCCCTGGCCACGAGACTGTGGGATAAGAAGGCGTTAGAGCCGGCTCGCATTGCTTGATTGCTTTGTGCAAGTCTCTCAAGTGGCCCCACTTGGGCTCGTTCACGAGTCCTATTCCGAACAATCGTTAAAATTAAGCATGACTACTAGAAGACAGATTTAAGATGATGTTAAGAGTATTTACCGTATTCATCAATTGGAGCATCATAGTCGTAGCTCGTGGCAACAAAAAGACCAGCTGCATTTCGTCCAAAATTCGTTCCTCCGTGATACTAGTACCACGCGAATAAGCAACACAAGAAAAAAATTTATTTTATCTGCAAATTCAACTGTTTAGAAGAGAGCAAAGAGCTAAAAACTTACCATGTAGTAGTTGAAGAAGGAACCATTATTCTGCACGAATCTAGCCACTGCAAAAGCCAAGTCTTCTGCGGGTCTGTAAGGAACCGGTCCACCATATTGCGTATACCTGAAGGATATACAAGAGATTTAGAAAGACTCAATCAAGACACAAGATTTCATCCAAACTAGAGCCCAACTGATACATCTAATCTGATATCTTAAAAAATGAAGCTATTTTATGCACACAGCTAATAGTCCATTCATTTTACCAGCCAGTCCATGCTTCAGTCCACATTTTTGGCTTGTTTGGCTTGCTAGGACGAAAGCCTTCGCAGTAGAACCCGTTACAAGTATCTATCTGTAAAGATGAAACATGATATTACATAGAAACAAAGATCCGAACAGATAATCACAACTGACTTTAGTGAAACATCACAATACTTCGATTAAACTCAGCTGAAGCAGTGATGTCAACAAAGAAATCAGAAGCACATAAATGAAAGAGGCGAATATATTTGATCCCTTTTGAAGTTTAGACCAACAACCACCCCCAAAAGCAATCTTTTCTCACAAAAAATATATCGGTTTTTAAGACTAACACTAACTGCCTCAGCAGATATTTGGACCACACCGTCAATTTTGTCGCGTGTTATTAAGACAAAAAGGGTGGTTTTAATAACTAGAATAAACTGTCTTCAAAAGCTAAGTCTACAAACAAACATATAAATACACCCAAAAAAAAAAAACGCATACTATGGGCTCAAGGAGCAGTTTCTTGTTTGCCCCACATGATCCCACGGAACACCAGTGTTTTGAGCCACAGCCATTTTTGCTGCCCATGCTGTATAAGCTTTACCAGGAGCACCAATTTCCCACTCTACCGGTCCGTATTCATTTTCTATCTGCCAGTTTCCACATAATTAACAGTTAATTAGAACAAATAATTGTTGACAAACAAATAAGTGTGTTTGTGTACCTGAGACATGATTAGTGGCCCTCCTTGTGGCTCAAACAAACTATTTGACTTCATCAAGCCGACTATTTTGAACGAAACCTTGCATAGCCGCCTTAATCACAATTAATTAACAAGTAAATACCAATGCTATAAACTCAAAATTCCACACAAACTTAATACACATTGCCATTATTAAGTAACACAAACTAACAAACCTTAAAGGGCTCATTATCCGTTCTGAACTCGATTCCGGGCATCATACTTTAGCCAAACCCCGAATCCCCTGCATCATAACAGAGCAGAGAAAACAGAACATATACATGTTAGTAATCAAGAATTCAAGATAACATTTTCTTTGCTCAAATTCCTTAACTTTCTTGTCTAAACTTATATTATCATTCATTACCCAAAGGAAATTCCACTCTGCACTAAACATAAGGCCCAATGCGGAGGTGGGCAACGTAGAGGCCTGCTTGCCATGCCACTTTGATGAACTTGACAAGGTCAAACCGCCCTTCGAAATTATACTACACAAATAAATAAACCCAATCTTTTTATCATTTAATCTGTTATGAAAAAAACAAGAGAAATAGACAAATAAATGAAGACAAAGCTTGCTAAAGAACTACACAACTTCCCACGAGAGGGCTCATGCCCATTCCAAAACACATAAGTCTGCATAGCATCCAACCCTCCATCTTTAGCCTTTTGAATAAGATCAGGCCACATCTATCACAAGCAAAGCATTTTAACAATCAAGAAAAATCACTAAGAATTGTGGAAATTATTAAAATGAATATAAAGATTAAATTTTTACCTCTAGGGGTGCTTCTTGGGTAGTGGATAGAACCAGAAATAAGAATCACTCCTTTTCCCATTAATAATAAAGGCTTTGTCGTCGCAAGAAACAGTGGCACTAACTGAAGAACAAGCCACCCTTAACACACACCATAATCACGAAAACATTGATTCTCAACATTTTCAAGATTTAGAGAGAGGAGGGCTTTTGTGCTGTTTTATAATACTAAATGAAAATGGCTTCAGAAATTTAAAATCTTTGCAAACAGGCTGAAAGAAAGGGAGAAGCAGAAACGTCAACAAGCCGCGTCTGGTCACACTTTTCCTTCTTTTTGGCATATTATTTACTTTCTTTTGAGGATGTAATAGAAAGGAGAAGCAATCAAATTTATAGGAGTGTATTGTGTAAAGAAAGAGGGGAGTTTTGAGTTAGGTGGAGTTTTGGTTATGGCCATGAGAGAAAATGGAAAACTCAACTGCATTATAAAGATTGAAGGGGAGGGAGGGGATGAGAAGAGAGAGAGAGAGAGAGAGAGAGAGAGAGGGGGCTCACCATTGTGTGAGGAAAGTTATTGTCATCCAAGTTTCTCTCTCTCACTCTGCTTCAATTCTCAAACTCTAGATGAGTTGGGTGAAAAGTTGGAAATCTTAGTAATGGTAAATACTCACTTAAATCGAAGCAATACATGGCGTTTGTCTTCTTCAAATTTATCTTGCTGGTATATAAAATTTATTTCTTTGAATTGTTGAAGTTGTTTTTCTATATTTTTGGTGGAGATTATTGGTTCTGAAGCATGAGTTTATGCGGCTGTGCAGGTGAAGTGGAAATCCCCCCATCATTCAAACGAAAGATTGTAAATTTTGACTTCCATAAATTATCCACCTCCATTATTCCAATTTTTCTTTTTAGGCTATCCCTCTATTAGTTTTATTTATTTTTTAATTTAAAAATGAAACT